>JAVTVY010006029.1:0-37248 GCA_036873755.1 Hanleya hanleyi
CTGCGAGTACACGAGTATCTGAATGTACAGTTCCTGGGGCGCTACCAGACTGGGGCCAATATAAATCGACGATACGTCTGACCATTTAAAGTTAGGCTTTATCGTCCTGTCCAGATACGTTATGTAACATCATCAAAGAAAATTTGAAACATGAAAGAAGTTTGTTATAAACTTATTGGCACATTAAATAACAACAACGTAGCAGCATTTAATCCGCACTAGGGCTAAGAAGTGATTCTCATGAAAGACAGTTTTTCCTTCGATTTTGGTTGGTGAGGTAAACAACAACCAGCATGTCATTTATAAAATCCATGAATATTGGCCTTCTATGAAATGAACGCTCAAAGCGCCTCTGATCGAGAGGCGCAAAAGTTTCCGTCTGAATCTGCGACGGAACTAACGCAATTTCAAGGAGCGTAAATATTGTGAAATATGAGATGGGTTTTGAAGATTTAAATTCACCTATCGTTTATGAATATTGCATATATTTCATAATCATTATAGGTTGGTAGTAATCAATTATTGACAGTTGATTGTTTTCAGTGTTTAGCTGTGTAATACATGTATGCATCTTATACTATATGTTCAGTTTAGAGGGAGTAACTTCCTGACCAGTTTGCATGTACCTGGCACATGTGTTTCCGTGGATTCCTCTAAGTGACTGAGGAGAGGAGTTTGAGCTTCCTGTCCGTCTCTAATCTGTTCCCTTCGAGCAGGATGCTAGTTCTGATGTGGATTTTAATTCCCACTGTTATCAATAGAATACACAATTAACTCTGCAAGAAGAAATTATTGATGTGGGATTCCTGTGCGATGCCCAGGGCCTGTTTATTGTGAGACTTTTAACATCACGTCTCCGTTGAAGCGCAGGCGGCCCCATTGTAAAAAGAAGAAAATTAAGAAATATCTCCCTTGAACATGGACTGTTCATTGTAATCGAGTCTATACTTTATGGCTTATGGGAATTCCTTCGACTATCGACTTCTGTACCACGATCGATGTCTCCAGTGAAAAAAACAAAACAACAGTTTATCTTTAAAACTGTGTGGTCTTGCAACTTAAGGGAACTGAGCCCTCTTGCACACTCTTTTACAAACCCTCTAGAACTTGTCTTTATACAGCTAAAAGTATGCCTCATAGCTATGGTAATGTGTATATTTCTTGAAAGCATACTTCTTAAGGATCCCAAATATATAAATTTGTTCACTGTAAACTTGTAGGTTGGGAAGATATTCGGATTTTAAACAAATTTATTTTAAAATTTAGTTTAAATTTTTTAAATGCTATTTTCAAAAAAGTATTCAACTTATCATAACTTACTTCATCATTTCCTGTAGAAAACAACTCAAACAAGGAATCCGTGTCTCAGTTTCGTCAATTTGGTATAGTTCTCATTCTATTGACATTTGAATGAATATTTCTTTACAAAATTGAGCATCTCACAGTTTTGAACTTTGGAGTTCAATTAAATGTCAATAAAATAAGAACTAGACCAAAATTGACAAAACTGAGACACAGATTTCCTGGTGGAATTGTCTCTTACAGGAAATGATAATGTGAGTTACTATTAGTTGAATGCTTTTTTGAAAATAGCCATTTGAAAAAGAAGGCTCATTTTGTTTTTAATTATATTTTTTAAATTCGAATATCTTCACAACCTACAGATTTACAGTGAACATATTTATTTATTTGCAATCCTTAGGAAATGCGCTTTCAAAAAATATATACACTTCCATAGCTATAGGGCGTAGCTTTACATAGTTTTGAAGACAAATTGTAGAGGGTGTGTAGAAGTTTCTGCAAGAGGGCTCAGTATCCTTAAGGGTCGGATTTGGGAGCGTTTCTCGGTCAGGGATAATGTGCATTTGCGTACACTTCGCCATCCATAAGATGGCTTGCGAATCGTGTGTCTCCATTATCGCGGAGCGATATCCGGTACTTTACCGGATTCTGTTCGGCCTTCACCCGGCGGAGAGCAGACGCGAGAAATCTGATAAATTACAGGTCTTCATACCACTTCGGAAACAGATATTGCCTGGGCTTACAAAATATATAGGTATGAATAACTTTCGTATCATCCAAGAGGTGTGGTGGATCTGTAATTTTGGACAAGTAGGACATCACATGACTTGAAAATGGCGGGTTACGTTGGGGTTATGTCGGTAGACTTTAGCTGATTGGTTGACGAAGTCACGTGGTATTGATTTCTGGAAATTCCCTCATTCTCAAAGAGAGCCGTGTCTACCCGCGGGAGACCAAAGCGACTCTCATGTAAACTGGTGACATTTTTGAATCTCCAATCTCAAAGCGAGGCAGCATGACATCATTCTCAAAGCGAGCCGTGTCTACCCGCGAACTACTTCCTGTATTAGATAACTCGCTTTCACGGCCAAGTATACATACCGACAATAATTTGTTCGCGATTGATATGCTCCGAAACGGAAAGAGTCATTTCCCAATTATATAGCCCACGTTATGTTTAGCAATTCGCTTCTAACTCGGCGGAGTCAGCAGGTCAGTGACAAGCCAGATAATCATACGCCGCCTACTCACCCCCCAAATTTTGGGGGGATGGCTCCCATTTACGCCATTCTCAAAGAGAGCCGTGTCTACCCGCGGGAGACCAAAGCGACTCTCATGTAAACTGGTGACATTTTTGAATCTCCAATCTCAAAGCGAGGCAGCATGACATCATTCTCAAAGCGAGCCGTGTCTACCCGCGAACTACTTCCTGTATTAGATAACTCGCTTTCACGGCCAAGTATACATACCGACAATAATTTGTTCGCGATTGATATGCTCCGAAACGGAAAGAGTCATTTCCCAATTATATAGCCCACGTTATGTTTAGCAATTCGCTTCTAACTCGGCGGAGTCAGCAGGTCAGTGACAAGCCAGATAATCATACGCCGCCTACTCACCCCCCAAATTTTGGGGGGATGGCTCCCATTTACGCGTGAGACTCTTTCTCGCAGTAGGGAGTCTCGCGAGACGAGAATGCCATTTACGCGTGAGACTCTTTCTCGCAGTAGGGAGTCTCGCGAGACGAGAATGGAAATTCCCTCTCGCAGTTGCCGAAAGTAGGCTTAAAATGGATACACACGATCCCAGGGTCAGTCTTACCGCGTATAGATGACCGATATGGTTACAGGTTGGGATAATGTGCAGAAGATCTCAGGTTGAAAAATGTGACTAGCCCATAATATCGCGCAACGCGTGGAAAAGTTCACGGTAGGTATTTTTTGTTTCAGTTATATCAGATTCCGTTCAAATCAAATCCATGGCCATCTATGATTACTGAATACTGTAACAAACAGCATCCGAAACATATAAACACAAATGCGTTGAACATGACGGTGATAAAGTGCCAAGTTGTCGACTTACTTTTGTGATAAAGGGAGATCATCAGACTCGCATCTGCGAAGTCGTTTGAGAAACTCGTTGATAACAGTTTTATCCCTGTCCATTCGTCGAATTCTGGACGACCTCTGTTTGTCAACCTCTTTCAGTCTCTTCTGTAAGTGCAGTTCTTCCAAATTGTTCTTGTTTGAGAGACATTTTGTGACACTGTTGGACGATACAGTGAACATGGTGCGGATCTCTAAAATGTGTCAAATGTTTTCCTCTAGGACTGTATGACAAACTTTTCACACATCATGATACAAAAACGACACAAAACGTTCACGTTTAGAGTTTTACAGACTATCAATCACGAATAATGGGTATCATAGCATGGAGAGCTCACATCGTGGTGAAGACAGGACCTGCTTTAACTACTCAATCACGGAAATATTCGATATATATTAACGCAATCAGGGCATCGCCAAAGTGATTCAACGCAACTCATTGACACTTTATGACACTAAATAATTGTCAGTTTGTCAGGGATGAATAACGCGTGACAGTCTGAGTTTATTTTAGTGACCCATAACGGTATATATATCAGTGGAAAGTCGGGACTAACCTGTACTATTGAAGTGTTCAGTAAATATTAATAACCATAAAGCATTTCCAAGGAGGGCAAAGATCATTATCATGTACAATGAGTATTATTCATATGTACAGTCGTTTTGCTTTATAAACACAATCCACATATAATCGGCTCTCAGGGGAAAACAACAAAAACATCGTAAATAGTGTCATTATACTGTAATACAGTACGGTACATCGATACACCTGCTTGATGAATGGGTTCTAACAGGTTATTAATTCACTTCACGGACATTGATTTTTCAATCAAAGACCTAGGCTGTCTCATATATTCTTTGCAATAAAAGCCCTAACTCTCCCGTATAAAGACCCACGTGCTATGCAAGATTTGTGCCATTTTAATTCTTCTGTTTGAATTCTTCCCATGCAGCGACGTAATCCGAGTCGGTGGGAGGGGAAACAATATTATATCCGGCTTGAGTAATTGTATTGTTGGAAGTACGTGATATTGAGGAATGTCTGAGAATTATATGCCAAAACACATATATGTAATGTCCTACCCTGTTGTACTGTATATTGAATATTTACTTAAATCCATGTTGAATTATCGCGGCGCTATCGCAATTTTATAGTCAAATATTGAATAAATTGGGCTTCGGTATGTTTATTCCTTAAATGTATACATAGTCTATTCCCGTATAGGCTCTGCAAGTTTAATGCTAGAACTGATCAAACCAAATCGTCTGAACGGATATATACTCTATTTTTCTCCAATACTTGTCCTAGTACATAACCAGTCAGTTATAGCCAATAGCCAAAGGACCATGCAGCAACAATTCTAGTGAAGGGTTCATATTCCGCGTTCTACAGACATCGTTCGTCCACAAATTAACCTACCACTCACTCGCGTATTGATCACATTATATACGCCGCTAGGAGTAGGTACTTTCTGTGGTGTTCTATTTGGGCCAAGCTCGCGGCGCGTGGCCAGTTTTAGAAATTCGCCACTCGCCACGCGCCGTGGACCTCTCCGGCGGGCGGCGGCTGGCGACTTTCTCCTATCTCTTAACACGCAAAAACTCGCCAGTCGCCATGCGCCGTAAACGCGGCGAGTTTGGCCCTATCAGTTAACCTTGAAAAACTCGCCGCGCGCCACTCGCTGGACGAACCACGGCGCGCGGCGACTGGCGACTTTTGACTGTAGAGAAACTCGCCACTCGCCACGCGCCGTGGACCTCTCCGGCGGGCGGCGACTGACGACTTTCTCCTATCTCTAAACCTGCAAAAACTCGCCAGTCGGTACGCACCGTAAAACGCGGCAAGTTTGGGCCTGTCTCATAACCTGGAAAAACTCGCCGCGCGCCACTCGCCGGACGAACCACGGCGCGCGACGACTGGCGACTTTTGACTTCTGGAATTCTCAGGACTATTTCTCAAGTGCGCATGCCCGGGGAGCATCGATTATCGGAATACATCATCTGCGGTGTCCACATATGTTAAAAGGAATGACTATCTTGCGGTGCAGCCTTACAATATTAGAATAATACTCGAAACATGCTGTAAAATACAAACCTATTCCTCCCAGCAAAATCACAAAATGGCGACTGACAGTGAAATAACAAAATATTCAGATAATTGATACTCCCCGGGCATGCGCACTTGAGAAAAAGTTGTCAGTCAAATAGTTCGTCCGCCGAGTGGGGCGCGGCGAGTTTTTCCAGGTTAAGAGATAGGGCCAAACTCGCCGCGTTTTACGGCGCGTGGCGACTGGCGAGTTTTTGCAGGTTAAGAGATAGGAGAAAGTCGCCAGTCGCCGCGCGCCGGAGTGTCCACGGCGCGTGGCGAGTGGCGAGTTTCTAAAAGTCGCCACGCGCCGCGAGCTTGTCCCAACTAGAACACCATACCTTTCCTAGTATGTTGAAAATATATACTGCTGTCCGTCTCACATTACGAGGGAAGGGGATTTTCGGCAATATATTGGAGCCATTTTTTCTCAGAGCAGTGAAATTTCTCACATTATCTGAACATTATATGTGCCGTTTTATCCTGAAATTTCATTAAAATCCAGCGAAAACGTGAGTCAAATTCACCAAAACGGATTTCGCTCTGCCAATTTTGCATGCTAAATTATGACGTCTCAGCGGCCAGTCCAGATGTTACAATATTGCGAGCCAATTGTGCTCTGAAAATAACATGCGAGGTATTGAAGAATTTCCCTGATCCTGAGTAGATTTTCTCGAAATTTCACAATAAAGATGCACAAATTACATATAGATACTGTGGGGAATTTCACTGCTCTGACAGAAATTGTCTCCGATATATTGCCGAAAATCCCGCTCCCTTGTAATGTGAGACAGATATGAAGGAATAGTTTAACATAATCAACCGAGCCTCTCTTGCGATTTCGCATCTTCACAATTTCAGGTAAATCCTAAACCCACGTATCACACTCTAGTAATCACGAAGTCGTTGGACACCAGATTCGTCTGTTAGTTCCGTGTAGTTCTTATCATCCCAAATCACAGCTCTTACTCTTCAACCTTATATATAGGAATTAATATGCTTTACCATTGCTAAATATATTTTAAATTATTAACCCGGTCATTAAAAACCCATATAAACCTATATTAATCATATTCGTCTCATTTCTGTCAGTTCTGCGGGCTTCAAACTCCAGCTTCATCCCCCATGTAAGTGTAACCTGAGTGGCAAGGCTTTCAAACAGGGAGTTCAGTTCGGACACAAACTTTGTTATCGATATTCAGAAGTTAAGCGGAATTTGAGCGTTGTATGACAAATGATGACGATAATCAAGGGTTGACAATGATGGCGACAAATAGGGTGACACTAAATGAAAGATTAACACAGATTGATTTCTAAACTCTGTCAAGAGCCGTTGAATTCTCTAGTGTCCAGCTTCGCTGTTTTGCAAAGAGAAACTGGAAATACAAGCGTCTAGACAGTCATTCAATATTCAGCCGTCGTCCATTAAAGAATTTCCACGTCCATAATCCAAAGGCCTAATTCATATAATAACATTAGCACCCACTTAAAAGGATAAATCATAGTATGCATAAAACTAGGCTAATTTCCTGCAAGGCGGTCAACAGTTTCCAATGATCCAGCAAAAAATCACGATGTTCCGAAAATACCAAATCCGTATCGCTGATCTGTGTTCGAAATCAATATGATATACTTTGTAAAGTCGTTATCTAGTGTATGATGTATCTCAGTCACGCTTTGATTGTGACTGTTCATATGAACACTATGAGGATCTTGATGACCGCCTGATGAAATTCCTCTGCTGTGTGGTCATTGATTTTCTAGTAAAACACACGATCGTTGCGTATGTGCAATCAGTAAAATTTCTTTTCTTCCAGGTGGTTGCAGAATATCTCGTACGCGACTCCCCAATTGACATTACCAGCGGAGGTATTCCCCATCAAAGGAGGACAGGGAACTCTTTCATTAAACATCAGTAATAACCCTTTAAACGATCTAACATACCTCAACGTCTGTATTAACAGGCACGGCGGAAGCAATTCATGATTGGGGGAGCTACTATCACAGCACAACTAGGCGAGGGTCCAGGGGCCGCCTAGGCCCCGGAAGCTCCAGGGGTCTTAGATGGCCGGAGAGGCATTCTAGCGTATTTCCGAGCAATAAAGCAAGAAATCCTCGCCCGTGTAAACTCCATTTGTGTTGCCTGTTTCCCCAACTTTTTAAAAAATATTCAGCGTCAAGCAAAATGACGGTCGGAAGAATAGATAATTTAAATATTTATCAATCCATATATATATTCAATCCAAAGGTTCATTAAGCTTCGATCATGTCACTGGCACAGAGATTTTTCTACTTGTTGGGGAGCCTTTTGTCTCCTTGTGATTCATGTGTATTGAAATTCTACTCCCACCAGCGAACGTTCAACCTCGGTCCACTGCATATGCTCGTGTATGTCCATAGGAAAGAACCGATTCTCATTGTTGACGAATTCACTCGCTATATCAACCAATGTGATGAAATACGTACAACTTGGTTGATATACATGTAGCGAAGGAAGTCATCAACAACGAGAATCTGGGGCGAATATTTGGTCGATTTTTGGAGTAATCATGCAGTCATAATTGACTGGTTATTATAGCGTGTACCAGAGCAGCATTTACGAGCACAACTTGTAAATCATGTGAATAAGCAACGATGCCTCTCATGGTTATAACTTATCGGAAATTAAAATCTGATTTCAATACAGATATAGGTGTTTTCGCGTCACTCTATCGGTTCTTTGTCTTTCTCTGTCTAATTTTTTGTTTCGTGTGTGTATGTGTGTGGGTTTTTTCTGTTTTTGCTGAAAGTAATGGTCCCTCCTGCTCCACCGTCCCGGTATCATAGCACAATTAGGCGAAGGTACTAGTCACCTAAGACTGCGAACTGTAAAGAGCATGTTGATGAATGTTTTCATGTGATTGACAAAATAAATATGAAGAATATGCTTTTCTTTTCATCACCTTATATTGTCTTCTTGAATTCTTTCTTTATGATTTTGTGAACCTAAAAGTTGCTAACCAATGTCGGTGATAAAAACCAGAGATTTGGCTGTCCCAATAATGCTGGACAGTTGTAAATAGTTTTAGTTGTGCGATAGATATGCGACACAGAAAATTCATTTTACTATTCATTTCGAAAATACGTATTCATTGAAGTATTTTTGCGTTGACATCATATGAATTTTAGAAAAGTTGGCCAAATTATTGGGGGGGCTTCAGCCCCCGTAGCCCCCGCGGCTCCGCCGTGCCTGAATTTAATGGTCTCTCAATTTCACTACCTTTTCCGGATCTGTCTTTATTTCATGTTCAGATATCAGATATCCGATCTCCTCTTGAAAAAAGTGGGTTTGAGTTCAAGGCCGTGTTTTGCTAGCATCTGGAAAACGATGGCGTATGTGGTCTAGTATACTTCAGAAAAAATATGATGATGTCGTCAAGGTACACAGTCAGTGTTGGTGGCTATCATCAGAAGAAGGCGACGACAGTATCACCAATAAATGGTGATGAGTTAGGGCCATCACCATATTTCATCATCACCATTATATGGTGACGGTCATCGTCATTTATTGGTGATGATCAGTTCCATCACCAAAAAATGGTGATGACCTGAAATCTACACTCATTGCTCCTCACCATTTATTGATGATGACCAGGTCCCATCTCCAAGAATTGGTGATGACCTGAAATCTACACTCATCGCTCGTCACCATTTATTGGTGATGGCCAGGGGATGACCATTAAATCGCGATGAAATGACCACTTAACCATTTGTCCTCACCAACAAATGGTGCCGGCAGGGCCTAGCCACCGATAAGTGGTGATGGACCATGACCGTTTTTCTGACTTTTGTTATTCAGTCGGGCACAGTAAATGCTGTGTTTCCAGGTGAGATAATTTGAACTTTCGAATCGGATTACTACGGTGGCTCATAAGTGACATTGATATTTTTTTAATTATGTATTTTTTTTTTTGCATTATCACCTAGGTGGAAATCATTCTCACCTGGGTGGAAATTATTTTCACCTGGGTGATAATATTATCACCTGGGTGAAAATAATTTCCACCCAGGTGAGAATAATTTCCACCCAGGTGATAATAATATCACCCGGGTGAGAATAATTTCCACCTAGGTGATAATGCAAAAAAAAAAAAATCATAATTAAAAAAAAGTCAATGTCACTTATGAGCCACCGTACTCCCCAGCCTGGGTATGATGTGATAGACGGAAGAATAAACTGTATGAAAACTTGTGAAAATGTTGATCTCTATGTTTCTCATCTGTAAGGATCTAGGTATAAATGTGCGTATGTGTGTGCACGGGAATCTTACTCTGTAGGGTTAGGGCGTCATTGCCTTAAGACGGGCGCTGAGCAAAGCCCCGACCAACTCCGCTGCCATTGGCTCACATACGACGTTATTTGATGGTTCGTCCGCCACCTCCACACACACACATACCTTCACACGCTCACAAAGACCTTCACAAACAATACTTTCACACACACAACCGATAGCCAGACCAAATAACCCTTTCTCTACTACTTCCCGCGTGTACATGCGAACCTCGGAAGCTGCTCTTTCTTCACTACCTTCCGAGTGTGCCTGTGCTTTGAATTGAATTGAAATGAAATTTAGTTCACCAATAATATATATTTACATTCTGAATAATTTATCACATATACATTGACGGGATTAAAGCCTCATGGGCTTGTTTTATCCCTTGGTGTCGAAAGTATAGTGCTTTAAATACAAATTATACTATACTAATTATAAAATTGGGTTTTTGTTTCAGATTTGAAGAGTGAAATCGATGTTCAACCGTTGATACTGGAGGGCAATTTGTTCCAGATCCTTGGTACTGTTATTTTGACTACAAAGCGAAAGATTGGTAGAGTAGAAAGGTCTACAAAGGTTCAGTCTAGATCGTCGGGTTTGATATCGGTGGACAGTAGATAGATAGTTTGGAAAAAATAATCCTGAAAATGTGAAGGCACTAAATTTAAATGATGATTACTTTTGTGAGTAAACTAGAGACTGTTAATCATTCAGTTCTGTCCGGATTGAGATGGAACTCTTAAAGATAGGCGCGGTGAGTTCGTATTTATTGAACAAGTTTATAACGCCGGCGGGTTGCTCTTCTCTGGATTATTGGTCATCTGGAGCAATTCCGTGACCGTTGAGAGCGAAGGTTCGTTTCTCAGTGGATTTGTCTTCTATGAAGGTTAATTGAAAAATTTAGCGGGGGTGGTCCTCGCGAAAGTGTGAGCGGAACCCGTGAGAGCCCGAAATCCAAAATGGCTGCCGTCGGCCATTTTGAATGTTATTTTTCATAGGTTTGGCCCACAGTGCTGCTCAGTATATGGTTTCTGGGGTTTTGGGGGGGCGAGGAATTCATATTTGATGTCGGTTTCATAATTTGACCTAGTTTTTACCTTCAAATCCAAGATGGCCGCCGATTTCCAGCTCAGAATGGTCAATTTTTCAAATTCAGCGTACAGCCTTCATAATAGGCTCTAATGAAAGCTCTGATCAGACTGAGTTGGTTGATTAGAAATGATCCTTTTAACTCCATTGGTTACAAAATTCTGGGGCATGTATGAGTAATTACACTCCACAGTGTAATGTGGCATGTCATTACTTATCATGCCCTAGACACCGGTTCTGGGACACATGATCATATTTTTGTATTTTCAGGTCTACATGTACGCTGCTCTATATTTCTACCGCATCAAGTGAAGATCAAGAATAAACAAATACAGCATATCTCTACAGCATCAACTGAAGATCAAGAATAAACAAATGCCGCATCAAAGACATTTAAAATAGATACCATGAGACTTGTGCTAATCATTAGTACTATATTGGAAACCATTTCCGCACAAATGTAGAAGCTTGTGGATAGGTCCAATGTAGATTGCCTTTTATACTGTTTGCTTGTTACCTATTGTAAAAATGCCTTATGAATGCGTGCTAAAATGTGGCAAGCCGTGCAATTCCTCTGATACAATTACCCAAAGTAAATGGGAGAGTTTACAATTAAAGTTCAAAAACTGGTCAGGACTCGACAAATTTGGTGATGTTTTCACGATAGCACTTCAAGGAAAAATGGGCCGGCTAGTTATTACATGCATAAGAACTGTTATATCACAATCTATTCTTCAGCCCAGCTTGAAAAGGCTCGACAACGCAAACAGAAAGAAAGTGACATTGCTCAGTGTCCGAGTCAAACATCAAGTTCAGAGAAGTGTGATGATGAGCCAGAGGGACCTCCGCAACTCAAGTGCCTGCGTTCATCAGTGGTTGGGCCTCTCCACGACAAAACGAAGTGTGTTTGGTGCATGCAGGGTGAGGACATGAAGCACCCGAATAGAGGACAGTGGAAGCTGTTTAACACACACTCAGCATGGCGCATCTTCAAACGCCACCCAATCCTCATAGAAGATAGGATGCTGAGGGACCGTCTCACACGGCTAGTCGAGTCAACGTCAGCGCTGTCAGATCCTTTCGCAAATGACACCATGTACTACCATGTCTGTTGGCTGAAGTACGTCAGTCACACAAAAGTTCAAGCCAGATAATGCAATGCATCTTCAGAATGTGTGTCTCTCTGAGGCGAAGAGTTTTCTTTGGACACGTGGATTCCATCATCTTCACTGAGCACGAGATCCGTTCACTGCAGTCTCTCTTAACACACTAAAAACGCATCGCCAATGACTATGGCTATCCAGTGGGCGATTTCAAATCGTCGTGTCTCAAGGACCTGCTCATTAATGAGTATCAAGAGGCAATTGGCTTCAAAAACTGAAGTGAGATGAAGAAGAGCGAGTGGGTCTATGATGTTCGCGGAGGAGGTGACTACATTGGAGCTGCCATGTCATCCCTTGGTATCAGCGATAAGCAGCTCCTCCAGAATCGTGCCCCGCGACTTTCTAAGACTGCTCCCCGGTAGCAAATGTGAACCACCAGCTCGTTCCATGGTGGACCCACCAGTGAATGGCATTGGCTCCGCAGCGTGCTCGCTCTGTGATACATGCACTGGCTCGTGCTGACAATAACGGTACAAGACCCCCACCTGATGAGCAGCGGGTTCCAGCATACAGTGGTGCCCAGTTCTGCCGCCCTCCACCACCCAACTGGAGTAAGCCGTACTACCACACGACCTACAACAAACCTCCAAGCAAATCAGTGGTGCATGATATTATGGTTAAACTAGTGAAGGCTATGCGGGAGAAGAGTATTCCATTCTCCTTTCTCGATGGCGACATGCCCACCTACAAGACTATCGTGCAGCTCAAGGCAGAGAATCCGGAATTGTTCCAGGACATCATTCCGATTCTTGGTGCGTTCCACCAACAGATGTCCTGCATTTATGCTATCTATAAGAGATTCAAGGGCTCTGGTTACAGCAGGAATAGTAGTGAAGGGGTCTGTTGACCAGGCACTACGAGGGAAGCACTACAGACGGGGCGTGCATTGCATCATGCTCTGGAGAGAGGCTCTTATCCATAAACGTCTGATAAAATTTCTTGGGCATGGGTGTCGTTCATGGAAATGACAGACCCTCTGGTCCAAAATATTGATGCATGTCACACACGAAATGGCTCAGATTACCTATCATCAACATACAACATGTTGCCTGGACCGATGGCATACGACAACCATGACTATGGGAGGTGGTTGCCAGATTATTGGGCGAAGCTGTCTTCGCTGTCAGATGAGCAAATGGCCTTCTTCAACGATCACTTTGCACAGTCGATGACAGGGCTATCCTACTCTTGCCAGCCACTGGACCTTTGGATAGAAACGACTATGATTCTGAACTCGAGGCTGAAACAAGGATGGTTTCAGCTTCTGCAGAATGAGAAGCAACTGTTCTCAACAACAAGGAATGCAAACAATGTCGCGAGGGTAAAAGCTACTGTGAATCGGAACCTGAAGTACCAGCGTCGCCATAGGAAGCATGTTGAGTGCCAACCAGCAAGAATGAAAAAGGATGAGCAAGCAGTTCAGCACCTCCAGGCATGCATGACGGAGTTTGAAGCTGAGCCATTTGATGAATCCAAACCAATACTGAGGTCACTACAGTCTGGCCTGGTCGCCTCACCCGAGCTTGTCCATGACCTCAAGATAGCACTACCAGATGGTCAAACTCAGGCGGAAACCCTCCTGCAAGAGCGAGTTTTTACCAAGATCAAGCCTCTCGCCGCAACTATCCACAGGAGTAAGAGACGCAATTTTGCAAACGAGGAGATATGTGCCTCATCTGGTGCGCCCATAAAGGTGACCCAGGTGGAGAGGTCTGGGCTGGCGGCCCTGGTAGACATTGCGGAGGGGTCAGGTATGATCTAACTTGAGTCAACCCTTGACGGGCGAGTGACTGAGGAGTGTCTATGAATGTACAATGTAGATGGGTCGCTGCGCAAAACTAAGAGCAAGTTGCTGAAAAACCACGGAATCATGTTAGCCTTGTGGGCATGGGGTTCATCTGGCGGTTAGCCACCCCCACACGCGAGGACCGTGAGGCCAGAAGGAGGAATGGCTTGGAGTGATTACTTGGATAAGATCTGCGCTATCATCATCTCACGCCACGCTGATGCACGCCTCATCATCCTCGTCAACGACGATGTAACCTTCCCTTCAGCATCAAGGATGATGAGCACGATCGACGGGCAGCAAAACATCCATACACCCCAAATGTTTTTCCAAAGCCCGAAGACATATTCTCAGGGGCTGCTGAGTTCAACAAAGTAATGGTCAATTCAGCAAACAAGGACAGACTGCCGAAGCTTGAAATGGAACAGATGAAAAGACAAGTTGGTCGTGTGCGAGGTGGCATCGTATACGGTGAGGGCGAGACTTCAACCAATCTGAGCACTGGCATGGCGAGCAGGGCCTATAGATTCAAGCATCCAGAGGCAGATACAATGCTGCTTTCTGACTATGGCAAGCTGAGCGCCGAGAACTATACTGAAGCAGTTGTTCTAGACAGCGAAGACACAGACGTGTATGTCCAAGCGGCTTATGTCTCGCATCTACTCCGAGATGGTCTGTTGATGAAACGCAAGCATGAGTTAATCAATTGCCATGCCATGCTCTCAAATATCATCATACCTCTCCATGTGATCACTGGCAGTGACCACACTCAAGGTTCTATGGGCAAGGGAAAAAGAGATTGTTGCAGAAAGTGATCAATGGTCCTGAGGCGAGAGAGCTCCTTGGACGTATGGGTGAGAGTTTGGAGTCACAGGACAAAGTCAATGTTGATATGAAATCATTTGTCCTCTCCAAAGTCTATGCTGAAAGTGCAGATATTACTTGCGGGCAGGCCAGAGCTTCCAGGTGACACAAAATAAAGAAGAAAAGCACGGTCCGCCTCCCACCTGATGATGACACGTTAAATCACCATGTGGAAAAAACGAACTACATCACATATTGCCAGCTCCATTACAACTTGCTAGAACATCCATCACCCATTGGCCATGGTTGGGAAATCATAAATGGAAAGTGCCGACCAGTGCGGCATACCCTGCCACCCTTGCCCCACCAGCTCACACCTCGTGACTGTTCAGATGATAGCAACGATGAGAGTAGTAGTGATGATGACAATGCGTTTGGAGAATCAACAGATTCGGATGACGAGTATGGGTCTAGTAATTACTAATCATTGCAAATCAGAGTAAATACATTGTACTTCCACAGAATAAAAGGATAGTGATGTAAATTACTAGACACCGCCCAATTAAATGCTACGCTAGCCATGAATGGACAGGTGTTTAGAGTTACTACAACAGGCATGTCTGACATCCTTGAGTACCGTGACCAGAGGATAAGTTTCTGCTTGTATTATGGTATATAGTTGACGTTGATGTTGAGTAACTAGAGGACAATGGAGTACTTTATGTTCAGTTTTGCTCAGAAAAGTGATTTAGTACCTGAATAGATTACTTTTCTGATAGGAATAAAGCCTGAGGACCGATAATTGACTACCAACGTAAACTTTGGGGTACATCAACCGTAACCTTTAATCTGATGATGAGAAATTATGCATACCCATGTATTCCAATTTACAAATATCATCAATTAATTCGTTAGGTCATTTCCAGTAATTTTGTGACCATGGAGAGCCGATATTCATGAGGTGAATCAACAATAACCTGTAACCTGTTACCTCTAAGATGAATTTCGTGTAGTTTTACTGTCCATCACTCAACTCAGCATGATCAGAGCTTTCATTGGAGCCTAGTATGAAGGCTGTACAACGAATTTGAAAAAATTGACCACTCTGAGCTGAAAATCGACGGTCATCTTGAATTTGAAGGTCAAAACTATATCAAATTATGAAACCGACATCAAATATGAATTCCACGCCCCAAAAAGCCACAGAAACCATATACTGAGCAGCACTGAAAAACCATTGAAAAAATAACATTCAAAATGGCCGACGTCAGCCATTTTGGATTTCGGGCTCTCACGGGTTCCGCCCACACTTTCGCGAGGGACACCCCCGCTAAATCTTTCAATTAACCTCCATAGAATACAAATCCACTGAGAAACGAACCTTCGCTCTCCACGGTCACGGAATTGCTCCAGGTGACCCAACAGGCGATCCAGACAACAAAGCAATAGGAAAGATAATGGAATATCATTGAATAATAGAGAATAAAGGTCTTTTTAAGTAAACATTCTTTGATATGGTTAATCAGACAAATAGATTTTCTCTCACATCCCATTAATTGAGTGTGCCAGTTGAGTTTATCATTTAAATACACTCCGAGGAATTTAAAACTGGAAATAATTTCAATTATGTCCCCTTTAATTCTTACTTCAGGCAAAATATTACGTGCATTGTGTTTAGTTGGATTTATATGCATCGTTTTAGGGTTTTTGAAAACAGTTTATTGCAGGAGAACCTGTCAAATGGAAGTTGTTTATGATAAAGTTGTGTTACTTTACATATATCGATAATACATAAAAGAAATACATTGGGTCCTAAAATAGAACCTTGGGGTACTCCGCATGTTATACGTTGAAATGAGGATATGGAGTTTTTAAATTGCACACCCACTTGGCGATTAGATAAAAAACTTTTAAACCAATCATAAAAAACCTTATTTACACAACAAAATATCGTGATTCACTGTACTGAATGCAGCTAACTTTTCATATAAGGACAGAACAGAACGACCAGTAACGCCAATCATCCCAATTAAAAGCAACATAAAAACTGGGCGGTGGAAAAAGATGCCGGCGTACCGACAAGGAGGAGGAAGGAATTTGGCTTAATGTCACACTCAAGTTTGTTTCACTCATATGGTGACAGTCAGTTTGGTTGATGGAGGAATCCGGAGTACCCGGAGAGAACCACCGCCCTTCGGCAAGTAACTGACAGACTTTCACACATGGGCCAGCGCGTACCGACAAGAAGTCATATTACGCCACAGGCATATATACTGACTGCATATTTCTAAAAACGTCACAAGAACCAAAACTGGTCCCGTTATGATTTGTATCCCATCCAGGCGTTTATTGTAGATGTACATGTGAACAACTTGAATAGTATGACCACATGGTCCTTGCTTGAGCGGTATTAGATACGAATATTTAAGAGCGAGGATGAGGATTAATAACCCTATCAAGTCGTCTGATGAAAAAAATGAAGTATGGGACCGTTTGCAGAAACAGTTCAAACGAATGATGAGTAATGACAGAATGCAAATTCTTATTCAGAACACATACATCTGTGAGGTCCGACGCCGATCAAGTACTTCATTCTCCGCCATATTTACCAGTCACAAAAATACAATCAGAATGATTTGTACAGAGCGCACGTCAGACTGACTGACTTTCTCCGATATGGGCAAACCAAGCAGTTTGACCATGGATAGCCAAACTCAAAAGCCATTACTCTATTATTACCGTACTGTACATGCGCACCGTGACGTCACTTCATATAAAAATACACCAGTCTACCTCTAAATCACGATCGCTTCATGATCATACACACACTCAATACTTTGTTCTACAAGAAATTGACCACAACTACTCCAACACTCCCACCCGAAACTGCCATTTTCTACGATTGTATAGGGATACAAGGGATCATTTTTTCTTTGTTTTCTTTGTTGTAGAATTACTTGAATTTCTCATTAATGAAATCTATGTGAAATTTGGCAACACTATATATCAACAGCATATAGGTATTACAATGGGTAATAATTGTGCCTGCCAAATCGATTAAATACACACATTCTAATCGCCGATATATTCATGTCAGGAGCCATAAAGCGTTCTTTAGCTCTACTGCATACAAGGGATATCATTCGTGGGATGTTTCTTTGTTTTGGCCGATTCTAGGACGTTAGTAGTATATAAAACCGTTATTCATTAGTATTTTTACATGCCGAGAGTTATCTGCCCCTGATCCTATGAAGGCACGGATGACGTCACTTCCGGCCACATGACTTCCGGATCAAATGTCACTTCCTGTGCGGGGGAATTTTCGTAGATCACGTGATGGAATGGGTGGATGAAAAATTAGGATTTGTCCCGGAAGTATAAAATACGGAATACGAACTCTACAACTAAACCATGTGGAATAATCAAGGGAAGTGTGTATGGGGCCATCTACAGAGTGTGTAAACTTAGGATTTGTTCCGGAAATATGAAAAGCGTAACACGGACTTTTTACCCCCATGTGCGGAAAAGACGGACTTTATAGTTCTATGGCAGGGATAGGTGAGCAGCTATACATATATAGTGGACAAAGTGCAGCGTCGCTCAGGTGTGCCACTGAGGCATGGTTACCCCTATACACTAACCCATAGGAGAGACTCGTGGACCTTGGAGTGTATCCAGAACTCATGAACTTCGGCATGCTGATGATGTGGGCTGATCGTTCATAGATCGCCATGGCTGTTTTCCTGATGTTCGGGCGCATTCGGACGTACTCCTGTTGTAAGTTATCCTGTCCGGCGTCTTCGATCGTCTCGGCATGATTATTAATAGCTTCAGGCACAAAACAATCCCAAAAGGTAATTTCTTCCCCACTCCGCTGAGACGTATAGGCTCCTGACTATCTGAGGTCAAGCTCTCTATATCAGCAGATAGACTCTCAGCAGTCTCTGTATCGATATCAGTCGGTGGACTCTCAGCAGTCACAGTATCAGCATCTGCCTCAGTAGCTTCTAGCCACTCGGTGTCTGGATGGAAAGTCTTCTGGTGACGCATCATATCGTAATGTCTTGAGAACGTGCGTTCGCACTGAGAACAAGTAGAAGCCATGGTGACGATTGAACGTCGACTGTGCACGTCTTTGGGATACACTTGTTTTTATGAACAGCAACGCCCGCCAACACCCAGCTTAGCGTTTCAACGCCCTGGTGAAATAGCTCAAAAGCTCAACGAAATCTATCGACGCCCATCAACGCCCGCCGCTACGCCTTAACTCTCATCTCAATACCTTAACGCACTATCGTAACGCCTTATCGCCCTAACTGAACGCCTTAACGCCCTTTCGTAACGCTTTAACGCATTGTCGATCATCCATGGATAGACATCATCATGTTGGGGGTTGGAGAATATAATTTCCCGTCTCCAGCTGTATCTCCATATCGGTCTGAAATACCACATGCAGGGTCAGCAGATTCTGGGCACGGGTAGTTGTGTTGGTATCCTCTTTGGCTACTATCTGTTTCTTATGCAGCAGAAGACATACCCGTGTCACCCATTGCATGTCATCTATGAGCGTGATAAGATGACAACGCATGCGTTGGTGCTGAGCGATCTCGGTGGTCCCACCTATACCAAGAATAGCATCGACTTGAGCGTCGGCTTAAAGTAACGCTTCGGCTAGAATATCTTCGTTGTCGGATTCACAGCTTACATCTGGCAACGTGAACTCTGTAGTGCTCATGGTGAAATAAGGAAGATGGTGCCGTGTGAGCTATTTATAGTGAGACGCTTTTGATGTTAATGATGCGTTCAAACAAATGTTTCTCTTGAGCCATCGCTCTGACATACGCCGCTGTCCAGCTCATACCTGAGGTTCTCAACATTAACGCTATTCGTTCGATTCTGTCTATATAGTGGATAAAGTGCAGCGTCGCTCAGGTGCGCCATGGAGACACGGCTACCCTTATACACTAACCCATAGGGAGCGACTCGTGGACCCTGGAGTGTATCCAGCACTCATGAACTCAGGCATACTGGTGATGTGGGTTGATCGTTCAGAGATCGCCATGGTTGTTTTCCTGATGTTCGGGCGCATTTGGATGTACGCCTGTTGTAAGTTATCCAGTCCGGCGACTTCGAGCGCCTCGGCATGAGTATTAATAGCTTAAGGCACAATTCGATCCCAAAAGGTAGTTTCTTCCTCACCTGAGACGTAGCCTGACTATCCGAGGTCAAGCTCTCTATATCAGTAGATAGACTCTCAGCAGTCTCTGTATCAGTATCAGTCGGTGGACTCTCAGCAGTCACAGTATCAGCATTTGCCTCAGTGGGCCTATCGGCTTCTAGCCACACGGTGTCTGGATGGAACGTCTTCTGGTGTCGCATCACATAGTAATGTCTGGAGAGCGTGCCTTCGCACTCAGATCAAGTATAAGCCATGGTGACGGTTGAATGTCGAATGTGTACGTCTTTGGGATACACTTGCTTTTATGGACAGTAACGCCCGTCAACGCCCAGCTCAGCGTTTCAACGCCCTGGTGAAATAGCTCAGAAGCTCATCGAAATGCATTGACGCCCATGAACGCCCGTCGCTGCGCCTTAACGCTCGTCTCAACTCCTTAACGCACTATCTTAACGCCTTAACGCTCTAACTGAACGCCTTAACGCCATTTTGTAATGCTTTAACGCATTGTCGATCACACATGGACTGACATCACCATGTTGGGGGTTGGAGAATATAATTTTCCATATCCAGCTGTGTCTCCATACAGGTTTGAAATGCCTCATGCAGGGTCAGCAGATTCTGGGCACGGGTAGTTGTGTTGGTATCCTCTTTGGGTACTGTTTCTTATGCCGCAGAAGACATACCCGGGTCACCCCTTGGATGTCATCTATGAGCGTGATAAGATAGCAACGCATGCGTTGGTGCTGAGCGATCTCGGTGGTTCCACCTTGAGCTGTATTAACAATAGCATCGACTTGAGCGTCGGCTTAAATTAACGCTTCGGCTAGAATATCCTCGTTGTCGGGTTCAAAGTTTACATCTGGCAACGTGAACTCTGTTTTGCTCATGATGAAATACGGAAGATGGTGCCGTGTGAATTATTTATAGTGAGACGCTTTTGATCTTAATGATGCGTTCAAACAAAAGTTTCTTTTGAGCCATCTCTCTGACATACGCCGCTTTTCAGCTCATGCCTGAGGTTTTCAACATTAACGCTGTTTTTTCGATTTCCATATGGACTGGATCCTTGTCCAGCAATTCATCTATCGAATACCCTTTGTGGTGAAACTTGTTTTCTGTGGCCTCCAACATCTCACTCATCTCGGCGTCCATGGTTTCTTTGAATACATCCTTCGATAGTCTCGAGTTCACATTATGTTCATTCCCTTGTACGGGTTTGGGTTGGTCCTTCACTGGCGTAAAAATTCTGGCGTTGAATGTATGTGGATATTGAAAAACTCAAAATGTCTTACGGAAGAACTTGATGCTAAAGGTCACATACCGTACAGACATGTATCCACATGGGATTTCTCGACTCTCTATACTACAATCCCTCATCGGGACCTAATTGAACGTCTAAGTTCATTAATAATATCTGTGTTTAAGAAAACTGATCGTAGATATATTAATATCGGAAGCCATAAAGCATTCTTTAGCTCTACTGCATACAAGAGATATCATTCATGGGATGTTTCTTTGTTTATAGAGTTGCTTGAATTTCTCATTAAAAATATTTATGTGAAATTTGGCAACACAATATATCAGTGAGTGAGTGAGTAGGATTTAACGTCGTTTTCAACACTGTTTCAGTCATATCACGACGGTGCCTACATGTGCCAGAACACGAGAGTGTCCACAGTTCCTATTATTCTGGACACTGATCAGCCCAGCCAGTACAGCACCCGGTCACCCATCCAAGTATTGACCGAGCTCAACGCTGCTTAACTTCGGTGATCTGACGAGAACCGGTGTGCCCAACGTGATGCGCCGTACCACCACAATATATCAACAGCATATAGGTATTACAATGGGTACTAATTGTGCACCCCTGTTGGCTGACCTATATCTGTTCTCTTATGAATATGACTATATGCAGGGGCTTTCAAAAACCGATCCATTCAAAGCCCGTTCCTTCTCATTCACCAAAAGCCAAATAGACGATCTTCTCGCTGTGGATAATCGCTATATAAATGACGCAGTGAAGGATATATATCCACCTTCACTGGATTTGAAGGAGACTACAGATAGCCCTACAGCCACACCATATTTAGATCTATTTCTCTATAAAAATGAAGCGGGCATTCTCTCTGGTCGACTTTATGAATTTTGATATCGTAAACTATCCCTTTATGGACAGTAATATTCCAGTGGGACCTGCATATGGCGTATACATATATCGCCTAGTAGCATTTGCTAGATCCTGTGTTAAATGTGACGATATTAATCAACGTCACAAAACATTGTTGCAGAAACTTATAAAACAGGGTTATACCACCAAGCGCCTGCACTCAAAGTTTCTCAAATTTGGCGATATATTACAACACATATCGCACGCTGATAGTAAAATACGAGCGTAGCGTGCAAGATCTATGGCGTTACGTTTCGTAACTTGTGTCTAATTCCGATTAACCCGGGGCTAGGGGCCGTATGAAACCATGTACTTCAAAATCCTCATGGTGGTCATATGAACAGTCACAATCAAAGCGTGACTGAGATACATCAATCTCTAGATGACTTTACAACGATTATTATGGATTAAGAATACTGATCAGCGATACGAATTTGATGGAGCATCATTATGTCTTGCCGGCATCATTGAAAACTGTTGACCGCTTCTCTCTTGCAGGAAACTAGCTTTTTTTATGTATGCTATGATTGTCTTTTTGAATTTGGTGCTAATACTGTTATATGGAATATGGAATAGGTCTTTGGATTATGGACGCGGATATTCTTTGATGGACGACGGCTGAATTATGAATGACGGACCAGACGCTTGTAATTCACGGTTGAGCGATATTCCGGGACTGGTGGTATGAAGGGGGCGGGTTGCTGCCGCTGAACGGGCGCTGCCAGATTGGGACTCAGTGGATGACATGAAGGCCGCAAATTCTGACGTTGTGGTGACCCCTCACCGGGTAACAGGTGGGTCATCAAACGCCGATCTTCGGGGGTATGAGTCTACGAACGACTATCAAACACACGGATTTATGCTCTGTCGATGGGATTAGAGAACAACACAAGGTATTGGCAGTTCAAGGCAATACCTCTGGGCGCCTTCCCTTCAGGAAAAAAATTCTGGGCCAAATAGATGACGGATAGATTCCGGTGTGATCCTTTGGTAAACAATTCGGCAACGTGTGAATTGTCCTTGGCCGCATTGAAGCTACAGGAACCCGTGCCCACCCAACCACCCGCGAAATTTGCTTGATCGATATTGTGAGGAATCCCTGGGACGAAGCTCATATTCTGTAACCTGGCCGCACTCATCAGATCATCGAGCACTACCACGTTGGTCTGCTCGGAATCGAAGTAATAAGGTTCGTCTATGTCGTGAGGAATTCCTAGGACAAAGCTCACATTCTGTAACCTTGTAGTTTCGTAGGCGGGCTGCCATTGGCTATAACACCAAACAACACGTGTCGGAGCTGGGGTTGCCACACCTCCCTCTAAGAACTTCATCACCCAGGATGTCTTTCCACACCCTGTAGGGCCGCTCACCGTCATCGTATAGGGATGCTCTACTGCTCTTGTTGGACATATAGCGGGACTCGGCTGTGTCTCTTGGTTGTGTTTGCGTTGAATGTGCCTGAGCATACTATCGCGACGAGAGAATGTTCTCTCACAGAACGTACACGTACACGACATGTTCATCAGTCGACCAATACATATGGACTGATGATGGACACATGTTCA
This sequence comes from Hanleya hanleyi, assembly GCA_036873755.1. Taxonomy (NCBI): domain Eukaryota; kingdom Metazoa; phylum Mollusca; class Polyplacophora; order Lepidopleurida; family Hanleyidae; genus Hanleya; species Hanleya hanleyi. Next base: position 23,560 of record JAVTVY010006029.1, read on the forward strand.
TTCCTATATTTAAAGACTCTACCATCACCACCACACACACACACACAAACACCACCACCGACTCCACCAACGCCACCACCAACGCCACCAACGCCACCACCCACGCCACCAACGCCACCAACGCCACCACCAACGCCACCAACGCCACCACCAACGCCACCAACGCCACCACCAACGCCACCACTTGCGACACACACACTTACGCGATGCACCCTGTACCCTATAGCCCGTAGGGCATAGGGTACACTAGGGTGTGGGTGCACCGCGTAAGTGTGTGTGTCGCAGGTGGTGGCGTTGGTGGCGTTGGTGTTGGCGTTGGTGGCGTTGATGGTGGCGTTGGTGGCGTTGGTGGTGGTGTACGGCGGTGGTGTTGGTGGAGTCGGTGGTGGTGTGTGTGTGTGTGTGTGTGGTGGTGGTGGTAGAGTCTTTAAATATAGGAATGAACATGTGTCCATCATCAGTACATATGTATTGGTCGACTGATGAACATGTCGTGTACGTGTACGTTCTGTGAGAGAACATTCTCTCGTCGCGATAGTATGCTCAGGCACATTCAACGCAAACACAACCAAGAGACACAGCCGAGTCCCGCTATAGGTCCAACAAGAGCAGTAGAGCATCCCTATACGATGACGGTGAGCGGCCCTACAGGGTGTGGAACGACATCCTGGGTGATGAAGTTCTTAGAGGGAGGTGTGGCAACCCCAGCTCCGACACGTGTTGTTTGGTGTTATAGCCAATGGCAGCCCGCCTACGAAACTACAAGGTTACAGAATGTGAGCTTTGTCCCAGGAATTCCTCACGACATAGACGAACCCTATTACTTCGATTCCGAGCAGACCAACGTGGTAGTGCTCGATGATCTGATGAGTGCGGCCAAGGACAATTCGAAAATCGCCGACCTATTCACCAAAGGGTCCCATCATCGAAATCTGTCCGTCATCTATTTGACTCAGAATCTCTTTCCTCAAGGAAGGCGTCCAGAGATATTGCCTTGAACTGCCAATACTTTGTGTTGTTCTCCAATCCCATTGATAGAGCACAAATCCGTGTGTTTGGTAGTCGAATTTATCCTCAGAACATTGACCATTTTATGCGGGCGTTTCAAGAAGCGACAATTCGTCCGTACGGCTACCTGTTCGTAAATTTAAAAGCCCATACCCCCGAAGATCGTCGGCTGGCTGACCTGGCATCACCACGGCGGCCACCGCCATCCGCCGAGAGTCCACTCCTGTTTGGCAGCCAACAGCAGCCACCCATACAACGGGTCCTTCATCGGTCCCGGAACGCAACCCAGCCTGGCCGGGTATGGGCGTTTGTTCAAAGAAAGTATGGACGCCGAGATGGGCGAGATTTGGAGGCCACAGGAAACAAGTTTCAACGCAAAGGGTATTCGAAAGAGGAAGCTGCAATTTTAGCCCATAACAGATTGGCACCGAGACTACGACGGGCTTTACGTCAGCAGTATGTCGACTTACTGACCCATATGAAATTGTTGGATAAGGACCCAGTCCATATGGAAATTGAAAGAACAGCGTCGATGTTGAAAACCTCAGGCATGAACTGGAAAGCGGCGTATGTCAGAGCAATAGCACAAAAGAAGCATTTGTTCGAACGCATCATTAAACGTCGTTAAAGCGCTAAGAAAGTGTGTTAAAGCGTTTAGACGAGCGTTAAGGCGTAACGACGGGCGTTGACGGGCGTCACTGCATTTCGATGAATTGATGTCAATTCCATGAAATCAGAGCTTCTGAGCTAATTCACCAGGGCGTTGAAGCGTTAAGCTGGGCGTGGGCGGGCGTTACTGTCTATAAAAGTGAGCGTATTCCCAAAACACGCACAGTCGACGTTCAACCGTCAACATGGCTTATACTTGTTCTGAGTGTGAACGCACGTTCACCAGATATTACGATATGATGCGACACCAGAAAAATATACATGGGACTGAAGACGCCGAGGAGCCCGTTGAGGCAGATACTGATACAGAGATTGATGAGAGTGCATCGACTGATACCGAATCCAAGATTGCTGACAGTCTATCTACTGATATGGAGAGCTTGTCCTCAGATAGTCAGCCTACATCCCAGGAAAGTGAGGCAGAACCTACCTTCTGGGATTGTATTGTGACAGCAGCTATCAATACTCACGCTGAAGCGATCGAGGACGCCGGAGAGGATAATTTACAACAGACGTACACCCAAATGCGCCCACGCATCAGGAAAACAGCCATGGCGATCTATGAACAGTATACCTTACTACCGCTTGAAATGAAAGGCGACCCCACGCACAGGTCCAACATGAAGACCAAGCGTCACTTGGAAAAGGCTATGGGACTACCACCCATCGAGGCCCTGGAAAATGCGATCAGAATGCGCAAACAACTGTTTCAGGACATGCTGCCCGAAGAATATCCAGGCCTGTACGACGATGATTAGAATAAACGGTTCAGAATGAACATGACCGAAGAAGGAACTCTCTGAAATGGCGACTTCTGATTGGACAAGAATACATCTAACGGACAGGAACGAATAGGACAGATGCAAATGGCGGTCTCTGATTGGGCAAGAGTCTTTCTTGAATTGTAAACATACCCAACGCGGCTCCCCCAGCGTGGGTATGTTATGATGGAGGGGAAAATAAACTATATGAGAAAAAAACTTGTTGTTGTTGTTGTTCCCTCATGTGTCATCCTTGTTGTTGTTGTTTTCTCTCTCCGGTCTATATCATGGCGTCAAGGCGCTAGCGGGACCCATACAGGGCCCAGTTTTCGACACATCCGACGAAATGGCCAGTTTTCGACACCGGATGTGCCGCCATCTTGGATATGTCCCATAATGCACCGGGTAAAAATACTCGCTTCTGATTGGCTGAGAGCTCTGTGACGGATTTAAAATACTCGCTTCTGATTGAACGAGAGCTCCGCATTGCGTCTGCGCATGCGCAGAATGATATTCCTACCGCACACCCAACCCATCAGATGCCCCTTCACGAGTGCTTCACTCTGATACCTCATACAACCCCATCGGCCCATTAGGGGCTTCCCTAGCTCCAAAACGTCTAGCGGGACCCATACAGGGTCCAGTTTTCGACACTAGGTGACCACATTCCGACGAAATGGCCAGTTTTCGACACCGGATGTGCCGCCATCTTGAACATACGTGCCGCCATCTTGGATATTGCCCATAATACTCCGGGTCAAAATACTCGCTGCTAATTGGCTGAGAGCTCTGTGACGGATTTGAAATACTCGCTTCCGATTGGCCGAGAGCTCCGCATTGCGTCTGCGCATGCGCAGAATGATATTCCTACCGCACCCCCAACCCATCAGATGCCCCTTCACGAATGCTTCACTTTGATACCTCACTCGACCCCATTGGTCCACTAGGGGCTCCCCTAGCTCCAAAACGTCTATTTCCATACCCTTTGACCACCGCGCATGCGCAGAATGACGCTAGTTCAACCCCACATCCACGCCATCAGAGGCTTCCTCACCTAGGCTTCACATGGATATCTCACACGACCCATTCGAACCGTGAATAGCCCATCTCTAACCCAAACACACACCCACACACACACCCAAAATGTCTACTTTCTATACTACGGGACAGGCTGCGCATGCGCAGAGTATTGAAAATAAACAACTCACTAGTCCAGTCGGATGCTCCTTCACGAGAGCTTCAAAATAAGACCTCATACGACATCATCGGTTCATTAGGGGCTCACCTAGACCCCAACATGTCCACCCCGTATGGCCTATACACCCCTAGCCATGCAGTATAGGCCTATGGGCCAGGCCTTGGTGACTTTTTCCAAAAATTTCACCGATTCGCTCCACGACCCTTCCTATCATGTTCTACATGTCGAGACGTGAAAAACAAGACCCCACAACCCTACCGCAAATGTCTAGAAGTCGGTTTCCCAGTAGGATAAACTTTGAACCTATACCCCCAGTATGGGAATATATATTTATACATATGTCTATATGGGGCTATATCGTACTTTTTCAAAAAATTCACCGATTCGCTCCGCAACACTTCCCATCGTGTTCTACATGACGAGACTAAGAAAACGAGACCCCACAACCCTACCGCAAATGTATAGAAGTGGGTTTCCCAGGGGGACAAACATTGATCCTGTACCCCAGTATGGGCCTATATGTGGCTATATCGTACTTTTTCAAAAATTTCACCGTTTCGCTTCGGGACACTTCCTATCATGTTTGTCTTGACGAGACTAAGAAAACGACCTATACCGCAAATGTCGAGAAGTAGGTTTCCCAGGATGGTCCTATACCCCCCATACCCCATATAGGCATTTTCCCGTAATTTAGAATAAAGTCCGTGTTCCGTATTTTTTCAGGAAAATTTTTACATACACCCACCCTGGAACTAGGGGGAGATAACTCTATTGATAGGCGAGCCCCGTTAAGCCCGGCGACCTATACACCCCCCATACCCAATATAGGTATTTTCCCGGATTTTTCGATAAAGTCCGAGTTCCGTTTTTTTTTTTTTTCTTTCAGGAAAAATTTTACATGCACCCACCCAGCCATCAAATACCCCTTCACGAATGCTTCACTTTGATACCTCATACAACTCCATTGGACCATTAGGAGCTCCCCTAGCTCCAAAACGGCTATTTTCATACCCCTGGGCCACCGCGCATGCGCAGAATGCCGATAGTTCAATCCCACACCCAGCCCACTAGATGCCCCTTCACCTAAGCTTCACTTTGATACCTCACTCGACCCCATCGGACTATTTTATCTAGGGACTACTTTTTCTCCGCGGAAGCTTTTTCCCCGAGACCGAATCACCGCCAGACATGACCGCATCACCGCGGATGAATACATCTTTATACAATTAAAATTAATTAATTAATTTATTTATTTATTTATTTATTTATTTATTTATTCTGTGAAAACACGCAAATGTTCGAATCAAGGGAGATAACCCGAAATTTGTCAAAAATCAAAAAAAGTGCAAACAGAGTTATCGATCCCGGGAAAATGCGCGCTGTAATCCACTTATACTACTACTTACCTAGGTCAGACTATCGGTTCACCTAGATCTGACTATCGGTCTGCCTGAATCCGACTATCGGCCTGCCTAGATCAGATTATCGGGCTGCCTAGATCAGATTATCGGACTGCCTAGATTAGACTATTGGCCTGCATAGATCAGACTGTCGAACCGCCTAGGTCAGACTCTCGAACTGCCTAGGTCCGACAGTTGGCCTGCCTAGATCAGACTCTCAGACGAACTAGGTCAGATTATCTGCCTGCCTAGATCAGACTCTCGGCCTGCCTAGATCAGACTCGCGGACTGACTAGATCAGACTATCAACCTGCCTAGATCAGATTGACCTGCCTAGATCAGACTATTGGCCTGCCTAGATCAGACTATTGACCTGCCTAGATCAGACTACCAACTTTAACAAGGGGAACATCTGTTGTCCGTCAGTCACTTCGGGAAAACTATACCCCATCCCAAAACTGATGTAGATGCATGGGTCTTTGTCGGAAAATTTCAAAATCGACAGGATCATTCATGCACACGGGATTGAGCCCAAGCGCACATAAGTACATGTTACATTAACATGTGAATATAACCAACACTGAATTGAGGTGCTTATATTGAGAAGTTAGTTAGGCATCAGACTGAAACAATTTGAAAACCAATGAAACTATGACAAGATTATATGCTAAATTCATTTTATTAAATTTAATACTTGAAACAATAGCTTATCTTCGAATTCATTTACTAGTTTCTAGTAGGACATTATCTTTAAATAAATCATTATATCAACTTTTGGATAGTACGTTAAATTTATCGCATATAAATAGGCTAATCTAATTCATGTGGCCAATTAGTTATTTGAAATACATGTATAAGCTAATTATTTAGTACTCAAAGTGTATAAAATAAAATAAAATTTGTAAATTACCGTATGTATAATTCATAAAGATGGTGAATGGATTGACAAGTTTCAAGAAGATAATTGTAAATTTTAACACAAGCACTATTCTATCGGCTTCGTCGAATCATCGGACGACGGTGCTGAAGAGTCGTCTCCCTTTTCGTCACTGGGCGGCGTAACTTCATCAGTTGCGTCCCTTGATTGGTCTGGCTCGACCTTAACTTCGTCGTTTATTTTAACTTCGGGTTTTCGCATACGTTTCCGCTTAGGTACTCTTTGTGTATCTCCGGTGTAAGTTTCCTTGTACGTGGTCAGGAAATGCATCCTCTCGGGATCATGTCCACCGGGCTGTAATTGCCAGTTTTCGGACTTAGGGTGGCATGGTCTTGCTGGGGGAGCATATTGACCTGATTGGAAGAAAAACATGACCATTATAAATGTGAAATATTTATAAAAATAGTTTAAAACACATGGATCATTTACGGTCATAATTGACAATGAAAAACTTTGCAGCTTTTTCGAGCTATTATTCCTCGATTGTTTTCGCCCCATTTGTCAGAAAATCAGCATCCTTCAGATCAGATCAGATAATTTATTTCATCTTCTTGGTGAGAAGAAAATGGCGAGAACATGGCAGAAACGAACGAAATGATTAAGTATGGCACGCTCCCAAATCTGATAAATGAGCATGTGAAATGAAGCATGCGCTGTGGGGAGGATGTAAAATATAATCAGATCGAGTTAACCCCCAACTCCGCCCTCACTCTGCCATCAAAATACGGTAGAAGGGATCTGCTGCAGACGTACTCATCTACACGGAATATTTGGGTGAGTGAGTGAATATGATTTAACGTGGCTTTCAACACTATTTCCGTCATATCATGACGTTCGGTTCCTATTCATTTTCCCACCCCTTATTCCTTTTGGCACCTGAGACACCACGGGTGGGGTCCTATTCCATTTCACACCGTCTTCAGGCTCTGAAATTGTGAACTGCATGAAGTTTGTTTCAGTGTAAACATTCATTAATGTCCGCACCCGCTCAAGCTAACATGTGAACATCCCGCTCCCAAATCTGATTAAATATGAACAACTTCCACGGGACGCATATTTTAGGGTTCTCCTGGATTGACAGCTGGATTGATTCAGCTCGAAGTGTCAGGCTATGGCACAGTACTTTATAATAATTACGATATATTTTATATTCAGGATAACACCAGATCGAGACATACCTCTAAAATGACTCCTATGAATGGATTCGGTTGTTAGCTTTTCCTTGGGTGGCACATATAAGTTGTACGTTTTCTGTACTTCGGCCGACTTGCTATGCTTCCATGGTTTGTAGTTGGCACAATATGTAGTCGCCTGATCGGGTTTTTCCGTCGGAACGTCGCCACTGCCAAATATTACTCCGCTATTTTTGTTCTTCGTAGGTTTGACACGGTTAACAACGCCGGGATCTCTGTATTCTCTCTAAAGAATAAACGATGAAATAATATGAATATTGTCAACCTCCAAACAGGGTTATCTCCCCTTCTGTCGGTCGATTGATCCTGTCCTCATTTTCCTGTACAGAGCAAAATTGGGGTATTCGAGCAGACAAAAGAAAACAAACAATCGGCGACTACTGATTAAATAACTGTTCATCATCTCTTTACAACAACAACAAGAAAAGCAACAGCGACAACACTACATCAAAGCTAACGGTAGTTCGTTTGAAAACGAATCAGCAATGTTTGTTTTTCAGAATCAATTAACCCTACCTGGCCTGGGGTATGGGGCACTTTGCGCCACCCCTGTTGTTTATTTGCTACTATCTCCGAAACAACAAAAAAAAAGTCAGAGCTGATACTCCGTGACTTTGTAGACTATCATATTGGGGTCATTTTGAGCCTATTTGCATAACCCCCCGAGCAGAGGATCATGGGAACATTCAAAATGGCGGCCACGTGTGTTACCAGAAAAGGGATATTTTCATCAGATTTCGTCAACATTTGTGCTTTTCTGCATGGAAAAGTGGGTCAAACCTATTTTATTTCATATCAGATTATTATTCACTAATTTATTATTCAGTTTTTGCGAAGTAAATGCCTAATTAAAAAAAACCCCAAAGATGTAGTGTGGTAAGTTTCAGCCCTCTACCCGGAGGGATAGCGAAAATACATAGGCGGGCACCCCCCCCCCCCCCCGCCTCCCCCAACCCCAAAGCGCTCAGGCAAGATAGGGTTAATGCTCACGCATATTCACATATGTAAAATTAAATCTCAGTATTTAGTATACTTGGCTGGTAAGATCCGGGTTTTCTACGGAAGCGTATTAGTGCCAGTGTGAAAAAAAAATCCGAGATTTATCTCCTAATTAGGACTTATTATCTCCTAATTAGGAGAAAATTATCTCCTAATTAGGATTTATTATCTCCTAATTAGGAGATAATTATCTCCTAATTAGGAGATAATTATCTCCTAATTATGAGATAATAAGTCTTAATTAGGAGATAATTTTCTCCTAATTAGGAGATAATAAGTCCTAATTAGGAGATAAATCTCGGATTTTTTAGGAGATAATCATAATTCATAATTAGGAGATAATTATCTCCTAATTATGAGATAATAAGTCTTAATTAGGAGATAATTTTCTCCTAATTAGGAGATAATAAGTCCTAATTAGGAGATAAATCTCGGATTTTTTAGGAGATAATCAATTCATAATTAGGAGATAATTATCTCCTAATTATGAGATAATAAGTCTTAATTAGGAGATAATTTTCTCCTAATTAGGAGATAATAAGTCCTAATTAGGAGATAAATCTCGGATTTTTTAGGAGATAATCATAATTCATAATTAGGAGATAATTATCTCCTAATTATGAGATAATTAGTCTTAATTAGGAGATAATTTTCTCCTAATTAGGAGATAATAAGTCCTAATTAGGAGATAAATCTCGGATTTTTTAGGAGATAATCAATTCATAATTAGGAGATAATTATCTCCTAATTATGAGATAAATAAGTCTTAAGCCTAGGAGATAATTTTTCCTAATTAGAGATAATAAGTCTCTACTCAGAGATAAATTCCTGGATTTTTTAGGAGATAATCATAATTCATAATTAGAGATACCATCTCCTAATTATGAGATAATAAGTCTTAATTAGGAGATAATTTTCTCCTAATTAGGAGATAATAAGTCCTAATTAGGAGATAAATCTCGGATTTTTTAGGAGATAATCAATTCATAATTAGGAGATAATTATCTCCTAATTATGAGATAATAAGTCTTAATTAGGAGATAATTTTCTCCTAATTAGGAGATAATAAGTCCTAATTAGGAGATAAATCTCGGATTTTTTAGGAGATAATCATAATTCATAATTAGGAGATAATTATCTCCTAATTATGAGATAATAAGTCTTAATTAGGAGATAATTTTCTCCTAATTAGGAGATAATAAGTCCTAATTAGGAGATAAATCTCGGATTTTTTAGGAGATAATCAATTCATAATTAGGAGATAATTATCTCCTAATTATGAGATAATAAGTCTTAATTAGGAGATAATTTTCTCCTAATTAGGAGATAATAAGTCCTAATTAGGAGATAATTTTCTCCTAATTAGGAGATAATAAGTCCTAATTAGGAGATAAATCTCGGAAATTTTTTTTGTCACACTGGCACTAATACGCTTACGGAAGCGTATTAGTGCCAGTGTGAAAAAAAAAATTCCGAGATTTATCTCCTAATTAGGACATAATATCTCCTAATTAGGAGATAAATATCTCCTAATTAGGACATATTCTCTCCTAATTAGGACTTATTATCTCCTAATTAGGAGATAATTATCTCCTAATTAGGAGATATTATGTCCTAATTAGGAGATAAATCTCGGAATTTTTTTCACACTGGCACTAATACGCTTCCGTAGTTTTCAGCTTGAAATACTGTTTTGATACAGGGTTATATGTAAAGTGAATGAGGGCAGGGTCGCTGGACTGGCAGAAGAGGAGATAATCCTGTTTGAGCGTTGGATTATTGTATAAACTTTAATGCCATTTGTCACAGAGGATCGAAAATTGTCACCGAATCCAGGTTAACTACATCTTCACAACGTCAAGGTTTCTGTTTGAGCAAAATGTGAAATCCTGACCATCTTGCATAGCAGACCGCGGTCCGCCGACTTTCATTGTATACGAATCTGTTGTCACGTGACAACATCCCATGACTGCCTATAAACAAGTGATCTGATTGGTCAATATACACTCGATGTTGCTTTTTCTGATTGGCTGAAATTTTCAGTTGCATTTTTCATAGACATTATCATGTATACCAGAGGTATGTCGGACAGATATACTTCTAGTTTTAGCGAGGATGGGTAATCTATTGAAACACTCGTATTTTTCCCAAAATTTACCACAGAAGGCTATAGAGATTTCCAAACAAACCGCTCCGGATAATGAATGACATGAGGAGAGCAGCTTGTATTTTGAGTTAGATTATTCATGTAAAAGATATATATATGCACTGAAGCTAGAAATACTGAACAGTGATTCAATTCTTGAGGAAATTACATGTAACTGCATCGGAAGTAATAAACATTTCTCTCTTGTATATTTGGCATATATATAGTAAACATGAGCAGTGTGACTAACGTCACAGGACCTACGAAGTAGAGTAGGCATTAGGACTCTAACGCGAACTGAACTCTTGGAAATCCCCACCCCCAGTTGAAATCCTGCCTATATTAAGATGGGCACCGCCCAAGTCAGAATCGCCAGTAATTTTCATCAAAAATCACCAGAAATTTTCATCAAAAGTAGGTCAGCTCAGAACTTGTTGGTAACAGTCTCCTAATGCGCCTTCATTCCAAAATAACTAACGATCGCCGATTTAATTTTACAATTTTTTAATTAAAGGAAACAGATTGAATAATTAAGGTTCAGTAGATTTCAAGCTTTACGTGTGAAAATACATTTACATATCTTTAATGGTTTTCAGTGCCTTTGTCCAGGATCAAAACAACTTTTTGAATCGCATTATTTTCCCAACAATACAACAAATTTTTATATATAGTACTATAGTAGAAAGGTAGCATTTATGTAGTTTGCGGTAATTCAACTCAAGACCAACACCTTCTCTGCACAAGATAATAATGATTCTATGTCATTCTCCTGAGCATAACCGGTACAAAGACGAATAAATAGCGTTTCTACATCACGTTGTTATCTAGATATATGAGACAACACATTTTGGGTATCGGCAATCTGATGAATGTACTATTCCGGTTTTCTTGTTTCACATTATATTCTATGGCGGTTGATCGGTGATTTTCTTCATTGATAAACCTTAAACCACCTCAGCTTCGTTGTGTGAATCGGAATTGCATTGCTGTGACACACCAGCACACTCCGTGGCAGTGATTCTGTATCCCCTAATCAAGGAATCAAAATGGATCAAGATTTGAAATGACAAGAGAAATTTAGACATATTTTGTTTACACATGTAATTTTTTTTTCAAATTATATCCAAGTGTGATATATAGTCAATATTCAAGAGGTACAAAAAACCCCCAAAGTATGTCCTCATATTTTCACATCCATGCCAAGAAATACTGCATTGAAAAGGGTCCATTTAGCCTACCCTGTTTTATCGCTCTTATCAGCAAATGGCGGGGTCATATTTCTGCTGTCAAAATTGTATTTCCCTCCAAAGTCTTAACCCTTGAATCCAAGTCACACACTCTCTGATGCAAAGTAATGATTGTCCTAACTATCCGATTAGCACATTATGAACATGTCTTTGGTCATAGTGTACATATCATAACTCACATCAATGTTTTCTACTATATTATTTCAATGATATGGTTTAACAATTTAAGTTATGGAAACAGCGCTGATTGTTTGAGGGTATATGCAGTAGTTAAGATTAACCTCAGTAATAGGGCCATGTGGCATACAGTGGGACAGGGTATTTTTAGCCGTGGGTAATTTGACCTGAATTTGAAGCCTGATGTGGCCAATGTGAAATAGGATACACGTTAAAGGCTACAGTTCACATATATCTATAACAATATACTGAAGTGTTAATTATCAATCTAATTTTAATCAGAATTATTTCAGATCAGAACTTGCTGGTAACAATGCCCTAATGCACGTTCATGCCAAAAAATCAAGGTTCTAATGTCAACGGTTCTCCTTATTTTGCCGACGAAAGGATTCGGATGGACTGACTCATTACCGGACAATTTGCGATCTGTAGCCTACTTCGTAGGAATATAGCCCACCAAAACGTTTACATTTAGATTAGGTATGACCAGGAGTTCGGTGCGCGTCGGAGTCCTAATGCCCACCCTACTTAGGATGTCGGATAGCACAGTGGTAAATTTAACAGACCTATGACAGAAGGTAAATGTACGTTTTCATTACTATGCTTATTGCATCAGCTTGCGCTTTCAACTTGGGACCTTCGTCTATTAGACTGAATTCACTCATTTATCCATTGGTTAAATGGGCCCCGTTACACAAAGTCTTGACCGGGCTCAAAGTCGCTTAACTTCGCTGATTTTACCAGAACCGGTGTGTCTTGATATGCCGTATCAGGGAACCTTCAAAAGTCACAGTGAAACATACAGCCAAGGGTTCCCGATGGGCATAACGGTGCACTCGCTGAGCCATCAATAAATAATATAAAAAAATAATTATAAATCAAATTTTCATCAGAATTCGGTCAGCTCAGAACTTGCTGGTAACAATGCCCTAATGCACGTTCATGCCAAAAATCAAGGTTCTAATGTCAACGGTTCTCCTTATTTTGCCGACGAAAGGATTCGGATGGACTGATTCATTACCGGACAATTTGCGATCTGTAGCCTGCTTCGTAGGAATAAGATTTGCTGTTCTAAACTGTAAGTAGATGTTCTTTCAAGTTAAAAGATAACTGTGAAAACTGAAAAAAACGAAAAGAAAAAAAGACAGTCCTGGATTTCCGAAATAAAAAGGACCGAGCGGCATGTTTTAGAACGAGGTGGCATGCCTGTGCCCGTTATCCACATATATCCCTGTATGGCCTTGTCCTGTACATCCCATTATTCCTGCGAAGTAGGCTACAGATCGCAAATTGTCCGGTAATGAGTGAGTCAGTCCATCCGAATCCTTTCGTCGGCAAAATAAGGAGAACCGTTGACATTAGAACCTTGATTTTTGGCATGAACGTGCATTAGGGCATTGTTACCAGCAAGTTCTGATCTGAAATAATTCTGATTAAAATTAGATTTATAATTAACACTTCAGTATATTGTTATACATATATGTAAGCTGTAGCCTTTAACGTGTATCCTATTTCACATCCAAACATGTCATCATTGCCAAGAAAACTGTGGTCCGTTTTGCTCCAGCGTTTTATCGCATTTAATGAGTAGGCCTATCAGTTACTGTCCGGCTAAAAATACCCTACTGCATATACCCTCAAAAATTCAGCGCTGTTTGCACAACGAAGCTGAGGTGGTTTAACGTTTCTCAATGAAGAAAATCACCGATCAACTGCCATAGAATATAATGTGAAACAAGGAAACCGGAATAGTACATTCATCAGATTGCCGATACCCAAAATGTGTTGTCTCATATATCTAGATAACGTGATGTAGAGACGCTATTTATTCGTCTTTGTACAGGCTATGCTCAGGAGAATCACATAGAATCATTATTATCTTGTGCATAGAAGGTGTTGGTCTTGAGTTGAATTACCGTAAACTACATAAATGCTACCTTTCTATACTATAGTA
>JAVTVY010006030.1:0-40296 GCA_036873755.1 Hanleya hanleyi
TAGAAATTAAAATTGACAATACTGCTGGAAATCTGGGGAATGCAATTTGAAATCTAAGATCTAGCAAATGATTCCATGAAGCTTGTGGCTTGGTTAAACTGAGCAGGTTGTGGGACACTTGGGATATTTGAGTACTGATTTACATGATTACCAGTGTTCGAAACTACCATACTGTTCAAAACGGACTGTTGAGCAGTTGACTGGTCGGAGGGACGTTTCTCTTGTGGTTCGAAATCTTCACTGAATAGGGTATTGAAGTCAAAGCCAGCAAAGTCATTCACAGTAGGTATAACAGGAAGTTGTGTCACCGATGACACAGCTGCTGTCGCTTGTCTAGGGATGGTGTAGTTAATAGTTGCACTACTAGGCACAATGTTGCTACTCAGCACAATTTCAAGTTGTGTCATCGATGAAACAGTTGTGGTCGCTGGTTTAGGTCCTGTGGCACTACAATTGCACCAGTACTGGAGGGCACCATACTGCTGGATGTAGTTAGTATATTTGGAAGTTGTGACACCGATGGCGCAGTTGCTGCAGCTGGGTCGGATTTGGAAGTGTTGTGAGTTGTATGGCATGACAGAGTGTTACTCAGACAGTCTGACATTTCTCGCTGCTTTCTCTCACTCAGTCTATTTGCATACGACCGGATGGATGCCTCGCTCTTGTGCCCCGAAATCCTCATAATATGTCTGGCTTCCATTCCGGCCTCATCCAACTCAGTTAAACTGGTTGCTCTGATGGAATGATTTGTATACACCATCGATAACTTTGCGAGCTTGGAAATCCGACTTATCATCTCTGAGAGTGTGTTCTTGCCATGAGGAGAGAGCGTGTACCAGACTAGGTCATCCTTTGTGAAAGAGTTTACTGGATTCTGCCAAAAAGCCTTGTTGTCAGGATGAAGTTTACTTGTGTCTTTCAAAATTGAAGCCACCGGACAAGCAGGGTCACCCACCCTCTTATATATACGCCCCTCTCCTATGGTATCATTTGGGTTGTCGTCACATGCATGGTTTTTGTCGAACTCATCCGGGACTTGATAGACATACCGTCGACCCATGCCATCCGTTACAGAAGCAAACGTTTCCCGGCTCATTTCACGTAGATTTTCCCTACCTCTGCGACACAAATAACACATTATGTCAAACCACACCTTATTCTGAAGGCCGACAGGTGTGTTCACGTTGAGTGCTAGACCATTAGGTTGGTACAATTTTGCCAGGTCATCTCTTGAAATTGGGGGTTTGTGTTCTACATTAGCATACCCTTTCTTTTTCAAGTCAACAACAACAGCGGAATATGTTTCATTCGATGACGAAAATGCTTCGTCTCGCTTGATATCTATTTTCATAGATTGCTTCAGGTATTTGGAGAGGCCGTATTTAACTGAATCGATAGTGTTATTATTCATGTGATCCCCACCTTTCTTCCGCAAGGAGGCATAGAACAGTCGAAGCTGGGAGTCCAAATCTGTCTTGTTCATCGTCTCAAATTCTGGATTTAGCGAGCGTTGTGAGAGAAAGCTCTAGAACGGTGACACGGATCGTTTCACAGTTCGTTTGGTAGAATTACTATCCTTCTCATTCACCACTTTTTGGATGGTTTCCTCGACAACCTCCACAAATGCCATGTTTCCGCCGACAACGACAAGTTTGTTGTGTCGTCTGCCACTCTACCGGATGTTGACAGATTTCCGTGACTACTCGGGAATTTTCGACATGTCGGGGTGATATTGCACGGATTTCCACCACCACTCGGCAAACTTCGGATCGTCAGATTGACAATTTACCACGATCGATAAATTTCGGAATGAGAGGGTGATAGTGTATAAAATTATCGCCCTCACTTCACCACAATATGAAACCGTGTATATTATTACCCTCGGCTCAACCAATCAGAATAATGGGAATTAACATGAAGAATAATAATAGTAAATATCATCCCCTCATTATATGACCTGTTAGCGAAATAAAAAGATATAATATGACTGTAATACGAAAATACATGTATATATAATATTGACCCCAGTAGTAATGGCATTGTCCTGGTCCACAGTAGTAAACATCCCCTCATCATTATATGACCTGTTAACGAAGAAAATAGATATAATATGTCTGTATAACGAACATACATGTATATATACTATAGACCCCAGCAGTAATGTCATTGTCCTGGTTCAGAGTGGTAAACATCACCCTATCGTTTTATGAGATGTTAACGGAGTAAATAGATATAATATGTCTGTATAACGAACATACATGTATATATATAATATAAACCCCAGTAGTAATGTCATTGTCCTGGTCCACAGTACAAAACATCATCCCATCATTATATGACCTGTTAACGAAGTAAATAGATATAATATATCTGTATGACGAACATACAGGTATATATAATATAGACCCCAGTAGTAATGTCATTGTCCTGGTCCACAGTAGAAAACATCATCCCATCATTATATGACCTGTTAACGAAGTGAATAGATATAATATGTCTGTATAACGAACATACATGTATATATAATATAGACCCCAGTAGTAATGTCATTGTCCTGGTCCATAGTAGTAAACATCATCCCATCATTATATGACCTGTTAACGAAGTAAATAGATATAATAGGTCTGTATAACGAACATACGTGTATATATAATATAGACCCCAGTAGTAATGTCATTGTCCTGGTCCACAGTAGAAAACATCATCCCATCATTATATGACCTGTTAACGAAGTGAATAGATATAATATGTCTGTATAACGAACATACATGTATATATAATATAGACCCCAGTAGTAATGTCATTGTCCTGGTCCATAGTAGTAAACATCATCCCATCATTATATGACCTGTTAACGAAGTAAATAGATATAATAGGCCTGTATAACGAACATACATGTATATATAATATAGACCCCAGTAGTAATGTCATTGTCCTGGTCCATAGTAGTAAACATCATCCCATCATTATATGACCTGCTAACCCTACCTGGCCTTGAGGGGGTGAGGGGAGGACAAATGGCCTCCCTCCTACCAAACTTTCTGCGCTATTTCCGGAACGACAAAAAATGGAGAGCTAAAGCTCCCTGACTTTATAGTTTGTCACATTGGGGTCATTTTGATCCTATTTGTATGACCTCACGATCAGAGGATCACGGGTATATTCAAGACGGCGTCCACGTGGGGTACCACAAAAGTGATTTTTTGGTCATATTTCTTCAACATTTCCGCTTCTCCGTGATGAAATGTGGACACAAACTATTTTATTTCACATGATATTAATATTTACTAATTTATCATGATTTTTTTTCGAAGAAATTGCACAAATAAAAAATTCGGGAAATCTGACCAAAAAATGCCGTTTTTGAAAATGGCGTCACTGTGACGTCATCGAAGCGGCTATCCTGGATTATTTTACATTTTCTGGTAGGGCTTGACCCAAGGGTATGGTGAGATAAGTTTCAGTCCCCTAGCTCAAGGGGTAAGAACAATAATTTTTGGAGGGTGGGGCACTTCGCATCCCCCCCCCCCCCCAATCCAGGATACGTCCCAAAACGCCCAGGCCAGATAGAGTTAATGAAGTAAATAGGTATAATAGGTCTATATAACGAACATACATTTATATATAATATACTCCACAGTAGTATGTCATTGTCCTGGTCAACAATAGAAAACATCATCGCGTCATTATCTGACCTGTTAACGAAGTAAATAGATATAATAGGTCTGTATAACGAACATACACGTATAAATATTATAGATCCCAGAAGTAATGTCATTGTCCTGGTCCACAGTAGTAAACATCATCCCATCATTATCTGACCTGTTAACGAAGTAAATAGATGTAATATGTCTGTATAACGAACATACATGTATAAAACACAACACATCACGTGGGCTTGACACATTTTATTACATGAATAAAATTGACCTACTAACTACTACAAACTAACTAAGCAGCCTAGAGCGGCAACAGGCTGAGGCAAGTAAACGACATTTAATGATAAGCAGCATGGTGACGTAATGTGATTAAAGCAACACGATTACAGCATATAAGCAAATAAAATCACAGTACCATAATAACGCAGTTATTAAAGCATGAACTATATAGATGCGTGAGCACAGATTAGGACTTAGCACATTCTGATTAGTTATCCTAACTTGCAGTGTCCAATAGTTGATCACAGAGCGACAACGACTAGAAATGATAAGTTCATATTAAATGTACTGTGTCAATGTCAAATAGTTCATTATATGTCTCCGACGAAAGTTCATTGAGTCAACCCCACAATACCCAGAGTATCACAGATCGGGTGCAAGGAGTGGGAGGGTGGGAAAACATATATTAAACAGGAGCACGGAGAAAAGGCATGACGGCAAAGTTGACAAATAAAGCAGGCAGAAAACGTGGCAGCGAGTAACAAAAAGGAGGCGGTGCATCGCCTTAAAAGGAGCCGACAACAGCGCCCCCTATAACAGAAACCGGCCAAAGTAATCCCACGTGATAAGCTGTGTTTTACGACAACTTACAAAGTTTTACCCAAAACACAACACATCACGTGGGCTTGACACATTTTATTACATGAATAAAATTGACCTACTAACTACTACAAACTAACTAAGCAGCCTAGAGCGGCAACAGGCTGAGGCAAGTAAACGACATTTAATGATAAGCAGCATGGTGACGTAATGTGATTAAAGCAACACGATTACAGCATATAAGCAAATAAAATCACAGTACCATAATAACGCAGTTATTAAAGCATGAACTATATAGATGCGTGAGCACAGATTAGGACTTGGCACATTCTGATTAGTTATCCTAACTTGCAGTGTCCAATAGTTGATCACAGAGCGACAACGACTAGAAATGATAAGTTCATATTAAATGTACTGTGTCAATGTCAAATAGTTCATTATATGTCTCCGACGAAAGTTCATTGAGTCAACCCCAATCCATAGTAGAGGGGAATTAGGAGTAGGATAGTGACTGTAGAAGTTGTAAAGTGCTATGGTGATCTGGTTTGATATAGCGGAAGACACAGTCACTCTTCCAATCACCAATAGCGGGTACCACAGGAAGGGGCACACCGGCACACACGAGCCACGTTCCACCCCCACGTCTCAGGCTGTGGGTACTGTAATCACGGGACGGGAGGCCGGTACGTTTGAACAAACGCTGGAGGCGAGCCCGAAACATGGCAGATGTGAGCGAAACTACCTGCCCGTCGTGAACATAGGCGAAAACAGAGGCGTGCGGTGGGACGGGCCCACTTGCCAGGACGAAATGGAGGACAGCAGAAGCCGGGCATAGGGGATTACCAGGCAGAAAGGGCAAGGCAATTTCATGCACACGCTGTTGAAATTGCACGGTTTTAGAGGCTCTGATTTTCATAACCACCCCCTGAGGGACAACGCGCATGTCACCACGTACAACACATTTACAAGTCTCGGAAGAATTTGTAGGCACAGTCAGGTTACTGACCCGTAATAAGCCGAAAAAACCGGTGAGGATTGTAGTCCACAGTTGGAGGTCAGCGAGCACAGAAAGATCCAAACATGTTCGAAAAGTATGTAAATGCTGGAGGGTTAATGGTAATTTATAATTGGTACCAGCACCTTTGATACGTTTCACACCTGTCAGTAGAGACTTGAGCCGCCAGTTATCCTGTAGTGGGTCAGGGAGGTTAGAATGTCGATGCAGAAATCTAACCGCACTCAAGTACTGCCGAATAGTGCCCACCGTTTTAGATCGGGCTAGGAAAGAAGCATAACATAGCAGAACACAGTCCGAGATAGGCGCAGGTGGGCAGTCAATTTTAGCACAAAAGTCCATGTAGCATTTCAGTTGAGATGCATAGGCGCGTTTGGTGGAGGGCGCTAAGGCATTGGACTCCCAAAAGGCGGTCTCTCCATCAAGTTCCTGCAGTAAAGCTGCCACTGAGAAATCTGTTCAGATATAAAACACATAGAATCATGAGTCATATGGTGGGGAAGCCAAAAATAGCCAGGGGTAGCAAAGCCAAATTGTTCAAATAAAGTGTCCGTAAATCGGCACATTTGTCCATGAGCGTGCATACGTGAAATTGCGTCTGCCAGGGTGTTAAATTCTCCAGGATAATAGACTGCATGCACCGTAAAATCATACGCAATAGACAACACACTAAGTATATGAAGGAGGGTCAACGCTGCGGGAGACGCTGTGGTGCCATTGTTAATAATGCCTGCCGTGGCCGAGTTGTCTGTATACACGAACACTCGTTTCCCCTGCCAAGATTCCTTCCAACGATCGGCGGCTTCAATGACCATTGCTAGTTCCTGAATGTTGATATGGGAGGAGGCCAGTGCAGGGTTATCTAAGTGCCAGACACGATACATCCAATCCAAATTGCAGAACGCTCCGCCAGCGATAGGACAAGCATCCGTCTGAACACTTACAATTGGCCTCCAATCCCATATCACTTTATTATTACACGTGTTACACAGCACGGATAACCACCACTGCAGGTCCGGCACTATGGGGGTCAGGCGGGCTTTGTGATAATGTGATTTCAAGCCGATTAACAGAGTATACACAGACCGCGTATGAAGACGGCCCCACTCTATCACGTTACACGCCCAAGTCAGTTTACCCGCTAAACGTTCGAGCTGTTTACGTGTAGCCCTGCGCCTATGAGAGAATGCACGTACTTCCGCTATGAGTTTTTGCAGCTTAGACGGGTCAAGTGACACACGGTTGTCTACAGTGTCAATCTCTATACCGAGAAAAGTTAGGCACTGGCAGGGGTCAATCACCTTTGTCCAGTTTATCTTGAAACCCAGAGATCGCAGAAGAGACAAAAGGGTATTATATGCAGCAAGGCACTCGTCAAATGTAGGGGCGTACGTAAGGAAATCGTCAAGAAACGCCACACACTTAAAACCACGGCGGTGCATCATGCGGCAGACACTCTGTGTGAGACGATGGAAAATGCTTGGACTTTTTCGTGCCCCAAAACAGAGTCTGGTGTCAATTAGAAAGGACGGGTCCGAGTCGCCGGAAAAAGTCCATTGGAGGCCTGTATACTCATAATTTGAGGGATGTATGCCTACAGCACGATAGGCGGATTTTAGATCGACCTTTGCCATAAAATACCCCGGCTCAATATCATCTAAAACACCCCGAACAGTTTGGTAAGACTGATGATCCACAGTCGCATAGTCATTCAAGCTTGAGCCAGCGGGTCTACTAGCATCGTGGATAAGCCGAATGCTGCCATCAGATTTCGGCACGGCTCCGAGGGCACTGATGATAGTAGGGGGGGAGTTCACTTTAACGTAATTGTTCTCATTGATTTCATCCCTGAGAGATTTTTCAACCGCATCTCGTGACGCTATGGATGAGGCGGAGTTCGGAGTATGAGCTTTTGAAGGCACAACGTCATTATCGTCAACCAGAGAAAATCCATTTTTAATACCATCTAGTAAAAAGTCTCTGTCACTGTCAAATTCAAGCTCAGACTCCCATACCGAATAGCACTGGGTCACAGGCGATGGGTTGTAGGAATATCCTACGCGTTCCCCCCGTTTTTTGCCGGGTTAGGATTCTTATGGGTGAAGTCGTTGTGTGATGGCGAGAAACAGGTAGCACAGACGTGTGAGTAATTGCACAAAACCATGGTACAGCCATTGCGCCCGTTAAATTTTCCACAGATAGGTTTTCCCGAGTTGGGATCAAATTTGGAGCGATTTCCCACATTTTTGTGTGGGCGTGGCTGTTGGGACCCCGTGGGTTTTGAGAAAGGGGTGCCGTGTCGATCTTGTTTGGGTCGCAACATGGCCTGCATCAGGAACGTGTTGTCCTGATCCCAGGGCGATCCATTGTGGTGTTGTTGACGCCGAAACTCCAAGTCGTAATTTAGAATTGATAGCCAATCAAACACCTGGGCAAACGTGGCAAGCTTAGTGAGGTAACTGCTATAAGCTATCAATGTCTCTTGGGAACACTTGTCTTTGCTGACCATCTCCTGTAATATTTGTATGGACCCCTCCAAGAATTGTGCCAGCGTGAGCCTGTCGTGTGGTATCTTATTGTCTTTCAATTTTAGCTCAAAAGGCCCCATATCCACATCGTTTTTTCTAGCTGTGTTTGGAGGGGCTAAAGTGACAAAGTCTCTGACGTGTCTTAATGGGACCCGGCTCGACGGCGCCATGGGGGAGAGAAGTTGTGATAACAAAGATAACATACCAGCATTCTCATTGTTCGCCCCCATAGACCCTGGTACCCCGCCGGAATTTGCCACGTTGCCAATTGTGCTCGTGCTGGGCGTACTCGCTGCCTGCTGCAAGAATTGAAAGATATCACTGGTGTGTATATTCGGCACTCCATCTCGATTATCCGAGGCGGTAGATAGTGTTGCGTGTCCATTACTCACTGCAGTTGGCGCCAACTCGGTCCTTTCTCTCGCCGAAGAAGCTGTTGTTGTTGCTGCGGTGGAAGCTGCCGACACGTTGCTCGCCATATAACCTGGCACATCGAGAAGGGCATGTTTTAGTAGCAAGATCTGGCCGACCGGCAGGGTTCCCGTGAAAGTTGAGTCTACAATTTCGGGGGATAATAACTTCAAACCGATCGCAGTTTCGAAACCATTGTCCTGTAGTGCCCCGATAGTCACCGTTTGTAAGTGAAAATCCTTCGCCCACGTCTCAACATTGAAATTATTTTCACGAGTTCTTTGTTCACTCCGAGTGCGGGCCAACTCTGTTTCCGCCATATCGCGATATGGAGCTGCAAACCAGGTCAGGAATAGCGCAACCAGACGAGAATATTAAAACATATATTAAACAGGAGCACGGAGAAAAGGCATGACGGCAAAGTTGACAAATAAAGCAGGCAGAAAACGTGGCAGCGAGTAACAAAAAGGAGGCGGTGCATCGCCTTAAAAGGAGCCGACAACAGCGCCCCCTATAACAGAAACCGGCCAAAGTAATCCCACGTGATAAGCTGTGTTTTACGACAACTTACAAAGTTTTACCCATATAATATAGACCCCAGAAGGAATGTCATTGTCCTGGTTCACAGTAGTAAACATCATCCTATCATTATATGACCTGTTAACGAAATAAATAGATATACTATGTCTGTATAACGGACATATATGTATATATAACATAGTCCCCAGTAGCAATGTCATTGTCCTGGTCTACAGTAGTAAACATCATCCCATCATTATATGACCTGTTAACGAAGTAAATAGATATAGGTCTGTATAACGAACATACATGTATATATAATATAGACCCCAGTAGTAATGTCATTGTCCTGGTCCACAGTAGCAAACATCATCCCATCATTATATGACCTGTTAACGAAGTAAATAGATATAATATGTCTGTATAACGAACATAGATGTATATATAATATAGATCCCAGTAGTAATGTCATTGTCCTGGTCCACAGTAGTAAACATCATCCCATCATTATATGACCTGTTAACGAAGTAAATAGATATAATATGTCTGTATAACGAACATACATGTATATATATAATATAGACCCCAGTAGTAATGTCATGTTCCTCGTCCACAGTAGTAAACATCATCCCATCATTATATGACATGTTAACGAAGTAAATAGATATAATATATCTGTATGACGAACATACACATATATATAATATAGACCCCAGTAGTAATGTCATTGTCCTGGCGCTGAACCGGCACGGGTTCGAGCCCAGCTGGTCCATGTGTGAAAATCTGTCAGTTACTTACCGAAGGGCGGTGGTTCTCTCCTGGTACTTCGGCTTCCTCCACCAACCAAACTGACTGTCACCATATGAGTGAAACAAACTTGAGTGTGACATAAAGCCAAATTCCCTCCCTCCCTCCCATTGTCCTGGCCCACAGTAGTTAACATCATCCCATCATTATATGACCTATTAACGAAGTGAATAGATATAATATGTCTGTATAACGAACATTCATATTTATATAACATAGACCCCATTAGTAATGTCATTGTCCTGGTCCACAGAAGTAAACATCATCCCATCATTACATGCCCTTTTAACAAAGTAAATAGATGGATTATATCTGTCTGTCCAGCATATATAATATATATCCCATTAGTAATATCATTGTCCTGGTCCACAGTAGAAAACATCCTCCCATCATTATATGACCTGTTAACGAAGTAAATAGATATAATATCATAACAAACATACATGTATATATAATATAGACCCCAGCAGTAATGTCATTGTCCTGGTTCAGAGTGGTAAACATCACCCTATCGTTATATGAGATGTTAACGAAGTAAATAGATATAATATGTCTGTATAACGAACATACATGTATATATAACATAGACCCCAGTAGTAATGTCATTGTCCTGGTCCACAGTAGAAAACATCCTCCCATCATTAAATGACCTGTTAACGAAGTAAATAGATATAATATGTCTGTATAACAAACATACATGTATATATAATATAGGTCCCAGTAGTAATGTCATTGTCCTGGTCCACAGTAGTAAACATCATCCCATCATTATATGACCTGTTAACGAAGTAAATACATATAATATGTCTGTATAACGAACATACCGTGCACGTATATATAATATAGATCCCAGTAGTAATGTCATTGTCCTGGTCCACAGTAGTAAACATCATCCCATCATTATATGACCTGTTAACGAAGTAAATAGATATAATATGTCTGTATAACGAACATACATGTATATATAATATAGATCCCAGTAGTAATGTCATTGTCCTGGTCCACAGTAGAAAACATCATCCCATCATTATATGACCTATTAACGAAGTAAATAGATATATATGTCTTTAAGACGAACAGATGACGTAATGGCATCATAGTACCAATCCGTTGAAATCAATTTTACTTTGACTTACATGCCATAAGTTTTATCTCCAATATTGCCACTGAAGGCGCCGACGTGAAGACGGTACTTGTGTTGCTCGTCCTCAATGTCGAAGTTTTGGTGCTGAGCATGGTAACGACGTCCATCTCTATCCACCAGATCTATCCTGAGAACGTAACTTCCGTTAGAGGTGAACGCTGCCAACTTATCGTTACCCCACCAAAAATTAGTCGATATGTTACCAAATCCGATCTTATAATCATTCCACGTTCTGTCAAAGGACTCATCAGCACTGATTCTCCTGTGAACAAGAGTGAAATCAGTTTTGTAATTATCACGGATGACAGGACAGTTTTATATACGGTATTTAAAAACAGCTGAAATTCTACAGGTACATGTATGATCCACGTCGTTTTCTCGGGAATACCATCTTACTTCGTATCATAATACGCCTCATAACAAAATACAAATTTTGAAATATTTGTTACTCAGAAAATCTTCAACATGTAGTTTGTGATGATGATGTTGGATATTTACTGCTGACAGGGAACTATTTTCATCAAAATAGCGCAAATAGCACCCGCAAATTCTGGCGTATGTGCAAACGGTCATTTTAGCAAATTGTATTGACAATGAGCAGATACATGGCTAGGACACTGGATAATCGCTTGGAGTATAAATTAGTACAAGAGTATGATGTCAGCGCGAATTTTATCTGGAAATAACCCCATCTTTTTATATATTCGTTCCTACCATGGTCACCATGGAAAACAGGCTAACAAAATTGGCCCCAATCACCGGTCACTCTAACATCACATTTTACGATTACTATATATTGGTCTACGAAGTAAAACATGATTTGTTTTGTTCCACATTGGGAACAGTTTCTAGGCTTGTTTCTCGGCCTCGGCAGCACCACTATTAATACTGGCATCTCTGGCTATTACTGTGAGAAAGTGCCATATAATGGGCAGCTAGAGGGAGCCAACATTTTGAAATTACAAATGGAGCTAGCATAGTGGTTTCCAAGTCTGATTCTATATATTTAAACCTATTTTCCGGTTTATGGGCGATGTTATATCATTATCTGTGTGTGTGTTAATTCAGGTATTTCATACTGTGAAGAGCAGAGTTCGAATTCGCAAAAACGCGCGAGTCTAAAACTAAATTAGAATTCTCTGTAGAGGTGTTGGAGATCTATAGCCCTTTCCCAAACGTGTCTGATATTGCCATAATTAACTGCCTCTCTTTAACGTTAGAAGTAATTCTAGGAAGACCGCAAATTTGGTATTATTTGTGAGGTCGAGACTGATAACGTCATGTGGATCACATGGAGCTGACTTCAAAGGCCACGACCGGGTCTAATGTCACTTCCGGTAAAATGTCAAACATCAAAGGTGACGTCCGGTGGTGATGCGGTCACTTCCGATTCAAGCTTCCGTGGACAGAAAATAGTCCCATGTAAACTAGACTTCAAATACAGGGGTTGTCGCTTCATCTGAATCACTGGAAATATAATGGCCGGTCATCTCCTGGAATGCCCCGAGCGGTATTTTCTAAAATGTTCTTTATGGTGTATGGTGTGACGAGCATCTTCCCCTCTCTCTGTATAATACCCAGACAAGTGGGTGAAATATTCAATAAACATAACCTATATGTGCTGTACCATGTTATTAATACGAGTCTATGTTCAGTGCGATCCCAGTATCGAGCTCTTTGTGTCCGGCGGTATCAATGTTGTTCCGAAATTTCATAACAAATGAAAAGGCGGCTCTCTGACTGACGGATCATTGCTTGTGAAATCCCCGTATGACATCTATCATGCTGCCATCTATGCACTCTGTACGCAAGGCGGGGAATCCCAACTCTGTAGTCCCAATTCTTGGTTTTATCCCCTGATTCGAACATTCATCAATAGGTACGAATTTACCATTTAGTTACTTCCATGTTAATTGTATCTCCGATCATTTTCGATGACGTCACGTTGGGTCAAATGTCACGCCCTTGATTATCATGGACGGCCTTCAGTTACTTCAATGTTTATTGCCATCTCCGGAAATGTATGTTTGGAGTAAGGGTATTGGGGTGGTCATTTTTCCTTGCGGGTTTTATCATGGGGTGTGGGTACTTGTTTTCTCTGACTCACGCGGTAGAATACGATGGACGTGGTCTCGTGGTCATGGGGAGATATTTGCTGGAAAGTTCTGACTGCGCATGCACAGTGAATAGGTAGATGTGGGTGGACGGTTTGGGGTCGAGGCAGACCCAAAGTGGGCCTACGGGATCGTGTGGGTAACAGTTTGAAGCACTCAAGGGGGCAGCATCTGACTGGGCGGGTGTGTAGTCGAAATGTCGTCCATCTGCACAGGTGCAATAGGAAAAGGGTATTGGAGTAGAAGTATTGAGGTCTAGGTCGACCATCCTTGGTCCGAATGAGCCGTGTGTGGAGTCATAGTGAAGCACTCGTCGGAGAGTGTCAGACTGGATTAGTGTGTCTTGAATGTCGTCAATCTGAGCATGCACAGCGAGGGAATAGCGGAGAAAGGGCACTTGGGTGGACGGTTTGGGGTAGAGATGGTCCATCTGTGGTCCGAATGGGCCGTGTAAGGTGGGCATGGGTGGTGTCATCTTGAAGCGCTCGTGAGAGAGAGTGCGACTGGACTGGTGTGTAGTGAAAGTACTGTCCATCTGCGTGTGAGCAGTATTGGAAAAAGGGCATTTGAATGGACGTTTTGGGCTAGAGGTGGACCATTCGTGGTCTAAATGGATCGTGCAGGATGCCATATTGAAGCGCTCGTGGGTAGAGTCCGACTGGGTTGGTTGTTATTGGAAATGGCATCATTTTGCGTAGTAGTAGAGAAAGAGCAGTTGCCGAGATGCACACGAGGGCGTTTGGGGCCATGTTCGGTCTGGCAACCTGGTAGTCACCTCACCTTTAAGGTACCGGAGACAGGAAAGGTAACAGCGCGTCAGGGTGGGTGTGTGCGTGTGTTTCCGTGTGAGTCTGACAGACCACCATATCGAGCACGTTTACGTTCTCTCAGAAAACCTTCCTTCATCGCAACAGTATGCTAAGACGCATTCAACGTAAACACAACGGAGAGACTCAAGGGATTGAGAATACTGATCAGCGATACGGATTTGATATTTTTGGAACATCATGATGTCTTGCCGGCATCATTGAAAACTGTTGACCGCTTCTCTCTTGCAGGAAACAAGCCTATGTTTATGTATACTATGATTGGCTTTTTGAATTTGGTGCTAATACTGTTATATGGAATATGGAATAGGTCTTTGGATTATGGACGCGGATATTCTCTAATGGACGACGGCTGGATTATGAATGACGGACTAGACGCTTGTAATCAACAAAAAACAGGCATATTGCGTATCACGCATTTTATTATCCCCTCACTCCTAGCTGGGGGAGCCACTTTTCGCATGTTCTTATCCGTGTATTCTCTTGTCCGTATACCAGATGCATCGTTGGCTGCTCTTGTCCAATATTTTCCATTTGGCGTTGAGTTCGTTCTACTGTTTATTCACAGAATAAAAATTGAAACATCATACACCATGTTTTATTATTTCAAATGAAATGCCACCAACCGCGCATGCGTAGTAGAAAAAAAGACATTTGAATGGACGTTTTGGGGCAGCGGTGGACCATTCGGTGTCTAAATGGATCGTGCAGGATGCCATATTGAAGCGCTCGTTGGGTAGAGTCCAATCTTTTCCATTTGGTTTTGAGCTCGTCCTCATATTTATTCACAGAATAACAATTGAAATATCATATACCATGTTTTTATCATTTCAAGCACTGTAATATTAGGTACCGGTACAAGTGTTTACAGAACTGACTTTAACGATCAGCATGTGAACATATAGAGTCTATACGGCATGTTATACGGCATCCATAAGTGCATGGGTGAATACGTTCTGCCGATAGGGTGCTCGGTCAACCTCTCCACGATCCATTGGGTGTTGGGGCGTTGTTGATGGGTCCATTCCAAGACATCCAATTGATTCACTTGAGCCAGCACCGTCTCCACTGACGCAAGATTAATGGCGGTGAACGGCTGGCCAAAGATCCGGATAAAAGTACCGGACTTGGTATGTATTCTTATGCTGCAGGAAATAGCGGAACGCCAGATTTAATTTGAAGGCCGTAGTTTGGTCGTTGAATATGGCTTTCAATTCTCTGTACAGAGAGGTGAGGTCGACCAACCGGAAATTGTAGATGTCTAGCAGCGGCCGATGACGGTGGAAACATCGTCGGATCATGAACCAATGGTCACTATCAGATGTTACTTACTGGATGGGCGTGCGGTAAGAGATAGCTGAGAACTTCCACTGGATCTTACAGGCCCTCCTCGACAGTGGGTATATGCGGGCTGTCCATGGTCGCATCACCAGTGACATTAGTCCCCCTGGGCTCGACTTCAGTGGGACCGACCTTCCTGGGTTACCCAAGCGGTGGTGACGGGCCATGAATCACGCATTGGTGCTGTCTTAACTGACTGGGCGGTTTGACGAGTTGGCCACATTCGTTACATTCTTCCGTTCCGCCGTCATGGAGTAGCCTTTCGTGGCGCCGTAGAACATTCTCCTAATTAAATGACCGTGAGCAGGTTTCACAAGTATACCGCGAGGCATTGTGGGTGAAGGTCTCGTGGCGTCGAAAATTATTTATACGAGTAAACTGCTTCAAACAAGAGAACATATAGGCTGTGGATCAAGGAATGGTGAAATTGGAGCGATATGCAAGAGGTGGAGAAAACTGACGACAGTTGACGACTAAAGAACAACCATTAGACTCTACAGGAAGCTTATATCGGCACCTAACATTCAGACCCGAGAATACGGTGTGTTTTCAGATGTAGCCTTGGTATCTCAGTCGCGATTTTACTGCAGCTGTTAATGAGGAGACTATGAAGTATCGACACGGGCATTAGCACCGGCTTAAGCGGAATTAGATATGTTGCCCGAGAGCTGTGATGGCAGATTAGCTCAAAGAAATAACTCGTCTGGTGTTAATGGATGAACATCGAGGACGTCTGGTGAAGTAAACGCCACAACATGGGGTACCCCTGGGGTAAAATGCAACAATACCCAGAAAAACTAACCTGTAATACCAGACGTGGAACGGCTAAAACTTCCCAGCTAGACAAACAATAAACCTACATATATTTGTCGAATGACTCTCACCTACCGCCTCTTTTATAATTCCTCACCCCACAGAAACTCTCCTACGTTATTCTCTCCAGCAATCAGTACATCGTCGTCCTAAATAGCATACGCTCGATTGCGCGTTAGAGGCATGTGCTCCCCTATACATTATCCCATAGGGAAGGGCATATGAACAATCCCTGGTACAAATGGGCGTGTTGGTGTCCATTTGCAGTAATCGTGGGAGCGAGTCATACTGGCGTTATTTGCAGTGAAAGTCACTTCAGTCGTGGATGAAGCGCTTGTGGGACAGAGACGGAGTGGGGTGGTTGTTATTGGAAGTCAGGTTGTTCAACGCATGCGCAATCGGTTAGTATTACAGAAAGGGCAGTTTCGGAGATACACAGGAACGCGTTTGGGGCCATGTTCGGTCTGGCTGCCTGGCAGAGTTATCTCCCCTGAAGGGCACCGGAAACAGAAGTATATGCCTTCGCGAGTGTGGGGTTCGTGTGTTTGTATTCGAGTGTGAGTCTGACTGGGAACCCTGTCGAGCACGTGTATATTCTCTTAAGAAACCTCTCATAGCAACAATATGCTCAGACGCATTCAATGTAAGCACAACCAAGAGACATCAACAACATCAAGTATAGTGTGTATTACACATTTTATCATCCCTTCATCACAACACACCCAAGCTGGGGGAGCCACTATGGGTACTTTTACAGTTCTCGAGTGCTCTTGTCCGTATATCAGACGCATTATTGGCTGCACTTGTACAATCCTTTTGCATTTGGTGTCGATATCTGTCTCCTTAATTATACACAGACTAAAAATTGAAATGACCATGTTCTTCGCTTTACAGAGCAGACTTCAACGATCAGCATGTGGACATATGGAGAATATGCAACATATTACGGAATCCATCAGTGCATGGGTGAATACATTCAGCTGATGGGGTGGGCGATCACTTTAGCCACGAAAAACGTGACATTGGTCACCCTATCCACCGGCAGTTTTCCGTTGGGGCGTTGCTGATAGGTTCATTATAAGGGATCCGTGTATCCAGTTGCTCCAGCATCGTCTGTAGTGAACTCGGATTGGTGATGGTGAGCGACTGGTCAAATACCCTGATGTTGGCACTTGAAGACCGTGGCTTGGTCGTTGCAGATGGCATTCACACTGTTAGAGAGCTGAGGCAAGTCCTCAAACCGGAAATGGTGGATGTCTAGCAGCGACTGGATCGAATCCTCGCCGGATCATGGACCAGTGGCACCGGCAGATGTGACTTACTGGATATGCGTCCGGTTAAATTTCGCTGGGGATATCCATGGATCTTCCTGAAAATGTTCGATGTCGTCAGGCCTCTGACTCGGAACCGTATCGCTAGATTCCGGCTGGACATCCAGGTCGTCATCGACAGAGGGTATATGGATGTTTATGGTCGCATCAACAGTGGCATTAGTCTCCCTAGGTTCGTCTTCAGTGGGGCTGAACTTCCTCGGCTCATCTTCAGTGGAAAGTGGTCGCCCATGCCGTGGAGACGGGTCAAGAATCAAACGTTGGTGCAGTCTTGATTGAGTGGGCCGTTTGAAGAGTTGACCACATTCGCTACATTGTTTCGTCGCTCCCTCGTGGGCCGCCCGTTCGTGGCGCCGTAAAGTATCCTCTAGATTAAATGACCGTGGAGGGGTTATGCAAGTATACCGTGCGCCGTTTTGGATGGAGGACTCGTGCTGTCGCAAATCTTCAGGACGAATAAATGGCTTCAGGCAGATCGTACAAGAGAATATGTCGGCTGCGTATCAGGAAATGGTGAAAACTCCAATATACCGCCACTTTTACAAGCCCACAACCTAGAAGAACGTTCCTACGTTGTTCTCTGCACCAATCAGCGCATCGTCGGCCTGTACAGCTTTAGCTCGAGTGCGCACTTTAATCATGTGTACCCATATACATTAGCCAAAGGAGAGAGAGGGGGAGTGGCATCACCGCATGTTTGTGCGCTCAACTATATACATCGACGGAGGTGACGTCATCACCGAAACTAACGTCATCACCGAAAGTAACGTCATCTCTCGCATGCGTACGCGCCTGGTGGTATACCCTGAACCCTATAGGCCGTAGGTGCAGGTGTACCACCAGGCGCGTGCGCATGCAAGAGATGACGTTACTTCCGGTGACGTCACTTCTCTCTCCTATGGGCTAATGTATAGGGCATCATCCGAGCGCATGGCACGATCATACGTAGAAACTTCTGCTTTTAGCCATGCGGTAACGAGTGCTATCTGAGTATATTAGGGCGTTTCCCAAATGGTCACATCCGATTGGTCCCGTGACATCCGACATCGGCGCAATCACATTGATAAAACGAAGACACACCTCCAGAAAGCGATTGATTGAAGTGATCCCTTGGTGGGCCTCGAAGTACCTCCATCACAAGATAAAAACCATATCATTTTCCTGTGAACTGCCGCCGATTTTATTATTTTTCAAATATTTTAGGCCGTTTGTAATATGATTTTTCTTAAGAAAAACAAAGAAGCGTGCTCCATTAGACTAAGACATAAAATAGCTAATTCGCACAACTTCATTTTGGTCTCGCATAGAACCCTCAGTCTTGAGCCTCGTGAAACTGACATGGCTGATGTTTGAGATGCCCAGGTCAAAATATTTAAATACAGATAATTTCATTGGCTCGTTTAAATCGGCGGACATGTGACTCGATGCTTTGGGAACAACTTTGGAACAGGATTATCTCCCTCCTGATATTTTTGTCTTCTGCGGCTGATAGGTGGCGCCGTGTGAAATCAAAGCGATAAGCTAAGGGTAGTGTTAAGTGAAACTGAAACGCCCTTAGCAAGCTAAGATGTGTATAGAGGTGCAAATGTCTCAATTATGCGCTCGTGTGGCATGCCGTTTTGCATTTTATTCTATATTTAGTGATATCATGAAATATTTGCTGATATCATGAAATGATCCACTGATATCAGTAAATATTTGGTGACATCATCAAATATTTGCTGATATCAGCAAATATTTTATGATATCATCAAATATTTAGAGATATCATCAAATCATTTAATGATATCACCAAATCATTTGATCATATCAGTAACGGATTTGCTCATATCAATAAACTATTTGTTGATATGAGCAAATACATAATATTTGATGATATTATTAAATATGGTAAAACTGATTGGTGGAGAGAACAACGTAGGAGAGTTATTGTCGGGTGCGGGCTTCTAAAAGTGGCGGTATATCGGAGTTTTCACTTGGGGGCGACCACTTTCCAATGAAGAGGAGCCCAGGAAGGTGCTTCCCACGAGCACAGGGGGACTAATGGCACTGGAGATGCGGCCATGGACAATCGAGAACGGCCTGGATTTTCAACCTCACTCTAGCGATACGGTTTCGAGTCATAGGCCTGACGACATCGAACATTTTCAGGAGGTTTTTTCATTGGATGTCCCCAGCGATCTTTTACCGGACGGCTATCCAGTAAGTGAAATCTACCGGTTTCACTGGTCCATGATCCGGCGATGTTTCCACCGTCAACGTGACGTGAGGGGGACGTGACTCAGCTCTCCAACTACGTGAATGCCAACTTTAACGACCAATAATATACAAGCGTCTAGTCTGTCATTCAATATTCAGCCGCCGTCCATCTAGGAATTTCCGCGTCCATGATCCAAAGACCTAATTCATATAATAACATTAGCATAATTAAAAAGATAAATCATAGTACACATAAAACTAGGCTAATTTCCTGCAGGTGATAAGCAGACAACAGTTTTCAATGATGCCAGCAATACATCATGATGTTCCAAAATACCATTCAATATCGCTGCTCAGTATTCTTAATCCATATGATGTACGTTGTAAAGTCGTTATCTAGCGTATATGATGTATCTCAGTCACGCTCTGATTGTGACTATTCACATGAACACATGAGAATCTCATAATACATAGGTTCAAACGGCCTCTAGCCCCGGGTGGATAGGAATTAGACACAAGTTAGGAAACGATACGTTACAAGTTACCAAAGGCACGGCCTTCAAATTAAATCGTGCATTTGGCTATTTACTGCGACATAAGGATATAGAGATATAGTATTTCTATTCCAGTGCCAACATCCGGGTATTAGACCAGCCGTTCATCATCACCAATCCGAGTTCACTGGAGACGATGCTGGAGTAACTGGAGACCGTGGATCCCTTAGAATGGACAACGCCCCAAAGAAAAATGGCAGGCGGATAGTGTGATCAATGTCTCGCTTTTCGGTCACCCCATCGGCTGAATGTATTCACCCATGCACTGATGGATTCCATAATATATCGCATATTCTTTATATGTCCACATGCCGATCGTTTAAGTCTGCTCTGTAAACACATGTACGTAATATTACGTTGCTTGAAAGTGAAAAATATGGTCTTTTGAACAATGCGTCTGAAATACGGACAAGAGCAAACGAGCATTGTAAACGTACCCACAGTGACCCCCCCCCCCCCCCCTCTAACTTACGTGTGTTGTGACAAAGGGGATAATAAAATGTGTAATAGGCAATATACTTGATGTTGTTGATGTCTCTCGGTTGGGTTTGCATTGAATGTGTCTGAGCTTATTGTTGCTATGAGAGAAGCTTTTCTGAGAGAACATGCACGTGCTTGATATGGTACCCGCTCAGCCATAGCCTTACTTTCACTACACACCCATCCAGTAGAACGCTCCCCTATGAGTGATTCAACCTGATACCCTACACGATTCGGTAGACCCAGTATGGAAAACAACAGCGTGGAAACAAAAGTCAGAACAACCAGGTACCCACAGCCCAAAGACCATCCGAATACTCCTACTCCAAACATGCATTCCCGTAGATGTCAAGTAACGTTGAAGTAACTAAAGGCCATCCCCATTAATCAAGGAGGTGACCCTTGACCCAACGTGAGTTCACCGGAAATGACTGGAGATGACAAAATGGGTTACAGGCTGATGGGTGGTGAGATCCGTACGACGTCGGGCATTACAAGTT
The DNA here is from genome assembly GCA_036873755.1 of Hanleya hanleyi. Lineage (NCBI taxonomy): Eukaryota > Metazoa > Mollusca > Polyplacophora > Lepidopleurida > Hanleyidae > Hanleya > Hanleya hanleyi. The sequence goes on from JAVTVY010006030.1 coordinate 21,062, forward strand.
AGTTTCCCTGGGTATTGTTGCTTTTACCAGCTTTACCCCATGTTGAGGCGTTTACATCATCAAACGTCCACGACGCTCATCCATTACCAGCAGATGAGTTGTTTGAGCTGATCTGTCATCACAGCTCCCGAGCTAGCGAAACTAATTCCGCTTAAGCCGGTGCTAGGGGCGGTGTGGATACTTCACAGTTTCCACATGAACATCTGCAATAAAAGCGCGGCTGACATACTAAGGCTTTGTCCGAGGATCCACCGTATTCTCGGATCTGAATGCTTAGTGCCGAGGGATGCTTTCCTGTAGAGTCATATGATTGCTTTTCAGTCACCAGACGTCGTCAATTTTTCCCACCTTTTGCATATCGCTACAATTTATTACCTGTATATGGTAGGATTCCGTTGGTGGAATGTTAGTCTTCGAGACCGGTCCTCTGTACATGTCTCTCGACAAATATATGTAGGTTTATGGTTTTGGTGGGAAATTTAAGCCGTGCGACGTCGGGAATTACAGGGTAATTTTCCTGGGTATTCTTGAATTTATCCGGTTTACCCCATGTTGAGGCGTTTACTCCATCAGACTTCCACGATGCTCATCCATTAACATAAGGTGAGTTGTTTTAGCTGACCTATCATCACAGCTCGCGAGCTACCGTATCTAATTCCGCTTAAGCCGGTGCTTTGGGCCGTGTGGATACTTCATAGTTTCCACATGAACATCTGCAATAAAAGCGCGACTGAGATACTAAGACTATGTCAGAGAATCCACCGTATTCTGCTGGTGGCCTCCCCGAGGTCCCCGAGGCCGGCTCTCTGTACAAATATATGTAGGTTTATTGTTTTGGTGGGAAATTTAAGCCGTACGACGTCCGGCATTACAGGTTAGTTTTCCTGGATATTCTTGCATTTACCAGGTTTACCCATTGTTGTAGAGTTCACTCCATCAGACGTCCACGACGCTCATCAATTAACATCAAATGAGTTGCTCGAGCTGATCTGTCATCACAGCTCCCGAGTTAGCGTATCTATTTCCGCTTCAGCCTGTGTGATGGATAAGAATGTCCTGGTGATAGGTGTTCTTTTTCATATCCTTGTCTATTGCAACCAAGGACGGACACTGTGGAGAAAAAAATGTTAGAAGATAGGGGACGGACACTCGTATCCACCGGACATTCTTAGCCTTCACACAGGTGCTAGGTGCCGTGTGGATACTTAATAGTTTCCACATGAACACCTGCAAATAAAAGCGCGGCTGAGATACTAAGGCTATATCCGAGAATACACCGTATTCTCGGGTCTGAATGTTACGTGCAGAGGAATGATTTCCTGTCGAGTCACAACTGGTAATGCACTAATCTGATCAGCTTCATCTGTCACCGGTTGAGGTTGTTCATGCGGATGAAACCGTTTGGATGCTCCAATGAACTTTTGCACTACTCCAAAAACAGACATATTTGTTTCATAATCAATGTCAGAAGAGCCACGCAATAATAAAATTGACAGGTAATTTGGGCAGTCATGAATTGGGAAAGATATTGCGCCACTATCTCTAAAAACTGAATGTTGAATGTATACGGATATTGAAAAACTCGAAATGTCTTACGGAAGAACTTGATGCTAAAGGTCACATATCGTACAGATATGTATCCACATGGGATTTCTCGACTCTCTATACTACAATCTCTCAACAGCAATCTCATGACCGTCTAAGTTCATTAATAGTATCTGTGTTCAAGAAAACTGATCGTAGATATATTCATGTCGGAAGCCATAAAGCATTATTTAGCTCTACTGCATACAAGAGATATCATTCATGGGATGTTTCTTTGTTTATAGAGTTGCTTGAATTTCTCATTAAAAATATCTATGTGAAATTCAGCAACACATATATCAACATCATATAGGTATTCTAATGGGTACTAATTGTGCATCCTGCTATCTGACCTATATCTGTTCTCTTATGAATATGACCATATGCTGTCGCTTTCAAAAACCGATCCATTCAAGGCCCGTTCCTTCTCATTCACCAAACGTTATACAGGCGATCTTCTCGCTGTGGATAATCGCTATATAAATGACGCAGTGAAGGATTTATATCCATCTTCACTGGATTTGAAGGAAACTACAGATAGCCCTACAGGCACATCATATATAGATCTATATCTCTAAAAATGAAGCGGGATTTCTCTCTCGTCGACTTTATGACAAAAGAGATGAATACAATTTCGACATCGTAAACTATCCCTTTCTGGGCAGTAATATTCCAGTGGGACCTGCATATGGCGTATACATATCTCGCCTAGTAGCATTTTCTAGATTCTGTGTTAAATGTGACGATTTTAATCAACGTCACAAAACATTGTTGCAAAAACTTATAAAACAGGGCTATACCATCAAGCGCCTCAACTAAAAGTTTCTCAAATTTGGCCATACATATCGCATGCTGATAGCAAAATACGAGCGTAGTGTGCAAGACATATGGTGTTACGTTTCGTAACTTGTGTCTAATTCTGCTTAACCCGGGGCTAGGGGCCATATAAACCCATGTACTTCAAGATCCTCATAGAGCTCATGTGAGCACTCACAATCAAAGCGTGACTGAGATACATCATTCGCTAGATGACGACTTTACAACGATTATTATGTATTGAGAATAGTGATCAGCGATACGGATTTGATATTTTTTTGAACATCATTATGTCTTGCCGGCATCATTGAAAACTGGTGACCGCTTCTCTCTTGTAGGAAACAAGCCTATGTTTATGTATACTATGATTGTCTTTTTTGACTTTGGTGCTAATACTGGAATATGGAATAGGTCTTTGGATTATAAACGCGGATATTCTTTAATGGACGACGGCTGAATTATGAATGACAGAAAAGACGCTTGTAATTAGAAGGGAGTGGTGTACACCGGGACAGATCAAGTTTGTAATCGAGATGAGCATTGACTTTCTCAGAGCGGCAATCATATGGCAAATCAAGAGAAAATTATAAGGGTTTTCGTTGTTGTGATTATAATAAGAGCAGATGGAGCTTGGGGAGATGCTATACTAAACAGATGGCCATTTAACGAACTAAAACCTAGCCTCATCCTACACAGTATTAAAAACTAAGGTATACCCGCAAAGGGAATTGTATATTTTTGTAAGGTATGATGGTTGGTTAGTAGAGACTTTGACCTTAAACTTAGATAATGAGGTTGCATTTGGGGCGGAAAGACGAAGAGAATTCCAGTCTTTAGAAGTCTGTGGGCAGAAAGAATTTTGAAAACAAGTGAGACGACACCGAAATGTTCTATACTGGTCAGAATTCCGCAGGATATAATTTCGTTGCCTATCCAAAAATACTTTCTTCGGACGTAAACGTTGAAGATATGTAGGTGCCTCGCATTTTAATATTTTATAAAATAAAATAAGACGGTGCTTCTTTCTACGTTGAGAAATTGTTTTCCAGCCTAATTCATTTAACAATTTTTGATACGAAGTTCTTCGAATGACACCAGTACACATAATTGCAGCCTGTCTTTGTATATTTTCTAAAAACACAGAATTTGTCAACATGCAGCTGTCAAACACAACATCACTATGATCAAGAAGAGGGCGGACAGTACTCTTGTATAAGCAATCCAAACAATTTTCTTGCAAGGATCTGTTTTGTTCTAGACATAACATTGACTTTTTGGGTGATTTCGAACAGATAGAATCGATCTGTTCATCCCATTTCATGTTTTCTTGAAGAATTACCCCTAAGAGCTTATTTCTACATTATCAAGATATAATCGAGGGTATGTTGGGTTATGTTTCAAGGATATGTACAAGAATACTGTCTTCAGTGCATTGAACGTTACAAGCCACTGAGCTGCCCATCTGGATAGGCAGTCAAGGTCGTTGTTGGTTCTCAGTTCTGCAATTTGTATATCAAGTACTGGTTCAAGGAGAGATGTATCGTCCGCGAATAAATTCATATTTGATTGAATGTCATATTTGATGTCACTTACATATATGAGGAATAACAACGGTCCCAGGACCGAACCCCGAGGAACACCAGCAGTGATATGATTAACTTTGGATTCAACACCATTTTGGACAACTTTAATTCTTCTATTTTGTAGGTAGCTTTTTATCCGCTCTTACATTGTTCCGCATGATCCCAATTTTTCTCAATTTAAACAGAAGACCGTCGTGCCCAACATTATCGAAGGCTTTGCTTACATCTAGGAAAACCGCGCATACATCTTGGACATTATCTAGATACTTATAAATGGTTTGAACTATTTTAACCATTTGATTCACGGTGGAATGGCCTGGCTTCAAGCCGGAATTCTCTTCTATTAGGAGGTTATTAGTTAAGCAGTGTTCATATATTCTAATGAACACAATTTTTTCTAACACTTTAGAAAGGAGAGAGTGGAGGGATATGGGTCTGTAATTTGAAGGGGCTTGGCGACCTCGGTTTTTGTATGCTGGACAGACACGTGAATGTTTCCATGCTGCAGGGAACACTCCCGTAGATAGTGTGAGGTTGAAGCATTTTGTAATCGATAGGGCTATTTGTGGATCTGTATGTTCCAGCATAAATGTGCTGATATCACCAGCAGATTTATTTATTAACTTCGCTCTCGTTTGTTGTTATATCATCGAGCCGTTGTTCGGTGACGTATTCAAACGGAGGAAGATTAGGTATAGTGACTTGGGCAGATAGACATGACTGTGATTGAAAGAAAGTACATAGTACATTTGCCTTTTCCTGTTGGTTAGATGTGCGGTTGCCATCAACAATTAAATTTGGTATCTGAGGTTTGACTTTATTCCCAAGAATTTATTCCAAAGGATCAGGGACCAGTATGTACGCGGATCAATGTTGGGGTTAGAAAGTTTATTCTTCATTTTATCAGTATACCTCCACACCGTCATGTGTTTTGCCCCATTAGCTCTTTCCGAGCTACTATGAAATATAGTCTATGATCATCGCGATGAGTTAGCTTAAATCGTTTAAACGCTCGATTTCTGATGCGGTATTTTCTCATTAATTAACACTGACGTAACTAAAGGGAAAATTCGTACCTATTCAGAAATGTTCGAATCAGGGGAGATAACCAGGAGTTGGGCCAACAGAGTCGAGATTCCCTGTCAGAGTTGTCTCCCTTACGTACAGAGTACATAAATGACAGCACGGTCGATGTGATACGTCGATTTCCCAAGCAAAGGAGGTGCCATTTCTATTGTTATAAAAATGCGGAACAGCATTGATACCGCAGGACAGAAAAACCTGGATACTGAGATCGCACTGACCATAGACTCGTGTTAATAATATCGTACATGACATATATATGGCAAGCCAAAGTGCTTTTTATTCGAGAAATTCCGATATCGGGAATTGAATTCCCGATATCGGAATTAAAATTTCCGATATCGGAAATTCATGACCTTCAATTTCTGATATCGAAAATTGAATTCTCGATATCGGAAATTCAATTTCCGATAACGGAAATTGCAATTCCCGATATCGGAAATTAGAATTTTCGATATCGGAAATTGAATTTCCGATATCGGGAATTGCAATTTCCGATATCGGAAATTCGGAGACAATTCCCGATATCGGAAATTGAATTCCCGATATCGGAAATTCAATTCCCGATATCGGAAATTCAATTTTCGATATCGGAAATGCAATTCCCGATATCGGAAATTGTCATTGAATTTCCGATATCGGGAATTGCAACTCTAGGGTGCACTCCACACTTGCCACGGTTTCGTACAAAGTGGTCCCTCCCTAATTTTATAATAAGGGAGATCGCCCGATTTTGACAGCAAGGTAATTCTTCTTACCTATCTACTAACTGATATCTATAGTATCACCCTGCTGGACGTAACCATTTCTCCAAACGAGGATATAACAATTGCTTGTTGATCGCACCCACTCGCCACTACAGAGTTAATCGTGTCCTGAATTGAATATCTGGAGGACCAAAATCCGCACTTTTTCTGGAAGCGAAAATCATGATTCCTCTATGGCGATAAAATTTTACCAAAAACGAGTAGGTCGACCCCCTATTTTTTTCGCCATATTAAATTGTCCTTTGGACGGGAAACACTTTAACATACATAAAAAGAAAATCATTTCATGTTTTTTCAGAAAAGTTGAAGAAGGGCTAAGGAGGATTGCACGTCTTTCCTTTTCAATTTCAATAGCTCACAAGTCCCCTGAAATAATGGCACGAGTGTGCCCATTTAAAAAATATATACGTTTACAAGGTTTTTGTTAAAGATTTTACATCTATTTATGGTCGAAGATCCGAACCCATGCCTGTTTTTAGCCGCACATCATTTAGGTTTCAGATTCAGATTCAGATTTCGGTGTGGAATGCACCCCTAGGTTTTGTAAAGTTTTCAGGCTTTCATTTCCGATATCGGAAATTCGGTGACAATTTCCGATATGGGAAATTCTATTTCCGATAACGGAAATTGAATTCCCGATATCGGAAATTGAATTCCTGATATCGGAAATTGAATTCCCGATATCGGAAATTGAATTCCCGATATGGGAAATTCTATTTCCGATATCGAAAATTGCCACTGAATTTCCGATATCGGAAATTCTAATTCCCGATATCGGAAATTCTATTTCCGATATCGGGAATTGCAATTTCCGATATCGGAAATTCGGAATAAAAAGCACTTTGGCTTGCCATACATATAGGTTATGTTTATTGAATATTTCACCCATGTGTATGGGTATTACACAGAGAGTGGAGAAGATGCCCCGTCACACCATACACCACAAAGAACATTCTAGAACATTCCATGGGTTCTTACCACTCAGAACTACCACTGCTGATAGGTTAATGTGTTTTCTTTCTTCAGCATACAATGTCAGTTAAACGGAACCAACGTTCTACCTAACAATCTTATCTGCCATACTGGCCGAATGCTGACAAATCTTAAGCTGTAACCACGGTAACTCAAGTTCTCTGGCTGTACTCATTATTCTATAGGGCACAGAATAAATTACACGTACAGGATCGATGCCGGCGGACCTGCACAAACTCCACGAAATACATAGAGTAGAGGGTGGGGCGTGTAATGTGCTAGTACCTTTGAAAGACAATCCACCCCTGGCCCTCTGTTGTCATGTCACACCAGGCCTGGACTGTGGCACCACCATTCACCAGTTCATATACCCCATCTGTGGCAGAATCTCTCTCTTGTTTTATCTTACTGCAATCTCTGTCCGCCGGTTGCATAACTGCAAGATAATTGAATACGTTACCAATCAACAGTTGTTCATTTAGGAATTAATATCACAGCTGTTAAAACTAAGGGCAAAAATGTAGTTTGTTTCTCGTCAACACGAGTCTCGTTCTGGCTGATCTCCGGCTAATCAACCATGATTTTATCCCCAATTTGATGTCACTCATAAGAAAAAGATGTTAGCTGCTTAAACAGGGTTAGTCAGTGAAGGCAGCTACGGGGAGTACTTCTGCTAACATTATAAAAATGTCATTGCTATCTTTCCAGTTCTAGATACAAATAACATATCCATGCCACAGTATTCAGTCTCTGTTGACACGAAGGTGTTTTCTATCTCTGAGTCTAAAAATGCTGTTCGAAAAATAAGAAGAAATAGAGTAATATGGTTGTTGGTAACATGTCACTGTTAGTTCAATCCAGATCTAACCCTACCTGGCTTGGGGGAGGCATTATGCCCCCTCCCCCTCTACCAAACTTTATACGCTATGTCCGGAACGCAAAAAAATGGAGAGCTGAAACCCCGTGACTTTATAGTTTATCATATTGGGATCATTTTTGAGCCTATTTGCATAACCCCCCAAGCAGAGGATCATGGGTTAATTCAAGATGGCGGCCACGTGGGGTACCAGAAAAGTGATGTTTTTTTTATAAAATCGGGAAATCTGACCGAATAATCGACCAAAAAATGCCGTTTTTGAAAATGACGTCACTGTGACGTCATCAAAATGGCCATCGTGATTTTTTTTACATTTTCTGGTACAGCTTGACCAAAGGGTATAGTGTGATAAGTTTCAGGGGTAAGACAAATAATTAGGGGGGGGGGGCATTTCGCCCCCCCCCCCCCAGGCCTGGACAGGTCCCAAAAAGCCCAGGCCAGATAGGGTTAAAAAAGATAGCGCCACGACACTGCAGCTCATCTGGCGTTTTACTAGAGAACTGCAATAGATGAGTTTCTAACTTGTGTTGTCCCCCCTGAATCCTAAATGATCCATGCAGTAATTTCCTGAGATTTCATGATAACATGGGAAATTCAAGATGCAGCCATATTGGATTTTCGAAATGGAGCAAAAAAAACTATCTTGCACAACTGGACCAGAATGGGAACCTGTGTACCCAATTTGATAAAGATCCATGCAGTAATTTCCTGACAATTCACGATAACAAAGTTTCATGGGGAAATCCAAGATGGCCGCCTGGTGGCCGTATTGGGTTTTCGAATCAGATCACAGCTAGACCCCAATGGGAACCCGGGTACCAAATTTGAGAAAGATCCATGCAGTAGTTCATGAGAAATCAAGATAACAAAGTTTCATGAGAAAAAAAAAACAATGTTCCATCGGGAAATCCAACATGGCCGCCTGGTGGCCATATTGGATTTTTGAATCAGACCACAAACGATATCTTGCACAACTAGACTCCTAGGGAAACCTGTGTACCAAATTTGGGAAAGATCCATGCAGTTCTTTCTGAAAAATCGCGATAACAAAGTTTCATGGGGAAATTCAAGATGGCCACCTTGTAGCCATACTGGATATTTAAATTGGACTATAGTACACATGGTGTACAACTAGACCCAAAGGGGAACCGGTGTACCAAATTTGAGAAAGATCCATGAGGTAGTTACCGAAAAATAATGACAAAATTTCACTGGCAAATTCAAGATGGCCGTCATGGTTGCCATATTTAAAATCATATCAACACCGCATAAACAAATTCTGGTGCACTAATTGGCGGGAACATACATGCCCAGTTTCAGCTTAATCAGCCAAGCGATTTCAGAGAAGAAGATGTTTACGGACGACGGTCGACGCACGACGGACGAAGAACAATCAGGCCGTGACATTAGCCCATCGGGCCTTCCAGAGGATTTAAAAAATGAACAAGCCGTATAACCACACTTTATTAACCATAGTCCTCATATCTATATGACACTTTTCATTAGTGAATGCTATTAATAATCTGTCCTTGTCTTTCGTTTTTAAAGGAATTATTTGGCAAAAATAACTTTGGTGTACTTCAATTTGCATCTCTTGATGGCTTGGGTTGTTGCTGACGTAGCGGGGGCGTTGTTGCTGACGTAGTGACGTGAGAAGGGTTGTTCGAGTGTTGGTCATACTAAATTCCCAATACTGTACGGTACCTGGAGTATAACGTTCCAGTACCCTAATATTCATGCAATACTATACAGATATTGCATGCTGTGAGGTGTGATATCACGATTTGTCAGCTCAAGAAGATGATGTTCAAAGAGTGCGATGCGGAATTACCAAGATTTCGCAGTGGACAGCCTTTATAATTTTCATCGTGATCCGATTTGTCGCACAACTAATTCTTTTCATTGAGTGAGCCGCATCTTAGGTCGTGCATATTTTATATAATCTCATACACATAGGGTTTATTCTGATAGTTGACGGTTGCGCAATAATAGCACTACCGAATATGTCGTAAAATGAAATAATGCACTTAGAATATCATGGTCTAGCTAAATCATTAACTTCAATTGTAAAAGTCAGTTCCCCTAGTACCCAAATCACAAAGATAAACAACGACCAGGCCGATTTCGGATGAAGTAGGCCCAAAATCTTAATCTAAATGAATCCGCGAATGAGGGAAGCAGCCAATCCTTTCCGAAGCATTTATAAAGACAGAGTGAAGTCTATGGGTCAGTTCAAATAATTGCGGACGTCCGGTTTTTGTGTTTGAATTTTTCGCAATCCCACAAGTCATGATATTCTTTGTATGTTTATTTTACCCTATCAGGCTGGGCGATTTTGACAAGCTGTACCAGAATCCTGAATCATAAGGCATGTAGGAATCATTCGAATTTTGTGAACACCTATGCTGAATTTAACCCAGTTTAAATACGATTCCGAAACTCTATGCACATATGAATTTCAGAATTCCGCGCACCTGCTATTCTGTCTATGTTGTTTTTCAAAAAAAAACCCTAATCGAAAAATTGAGGACAATCTTTATCTACTAACTTTCATGACAGTATGGAGGTAGATACCCGGGTTCACAGCCATTCCTGCATACTCCGTCAGGGGCCACACAGCCTTCCCCACCAGCACAATGGCCACAAGTGAAATTGCAATGAGGGCAAGCTGAAAGTATAAGACATGAACGCTGGAAGTGGAGAAAGGATTCGGATTTCTATGCAAATGAAAATTGTAGGATTCCGTGATTGAGCATATCCGTCCACAAGAATGCCATAATCACTAGGTTGTAATTAATAAATTGCTTAAACATGACGATGAGATTAATAATGCCTAGCCACCGAATTGAGGACTTTACTGCCTGATCATCTAGTCCCACTAACCTTCAAGACAGAATGGAGGCAAAAATCCAGGTTCACAACCATTCGTGCATATTCCACGAGGACTGACACAGCCTTCGCCACCAGCACAATAACCACATGTGGAACTGCAATCTGGACCATACCAAGGCTTCGGACAAGCTGTAATTAGTGACAGCGGTACGAAGGTTGTGGAGTAAACGGATAAGCCAAGTTGAGGATGACTTGTAAATTACCTAACATAGTACAATTATAGCATTTTGATATTGTCGTTCGCAATTGTCGCCACAGACTTTATCAAAAATCTAACATCATCCATTCCCTATAAACTGAATTTCATCAATATTTACCATCTCATGAACAAGTTGAAATGCCATATACGGTATGTATCGGTGTGATCATATACAGTATGTATCGGTGTGATCACATATAGTACCGGTATGTATCGGTGTGATCATATACAGTATGTATCGGTGTGATCACATATAGTACCGGTATGTATCGGTGTGATCATATACAGTATGTATCGGTGTGATCACATATAGTACCGGTATGTATCGGTGTGATCATATACAGTATGTATCGGTGTGATCACATATAGTACCGGTATGTATCGGTGTGATCATACAGTATGTATCGGTGTGATCACATATAGTACCGGTATGTATCGGTGTGATCATATACAGTATGTATCGGTGTGATCACATATAGTACCGGTATGTATCGGTGTGATCATATACAGTATGTATCGGTGTGATCACATATAGTACCGGTATGTATCGGTGTGATCATATACAGTATGTATCGGTGTGATCACATATAGTACCGGTATGTATCGGTGTGATCATATACAGTATTATAGGGGTGATGGCTAAAAATGTGCTGGCTAAGAATTTCTCCTCTCATATCATTTTCTATAAAACTAAGGACGGACACTTGTCGTCAAGGTGGTGAAACTATCCAACTGGGTTAGAAGATAGGAGCCGGACACTCTTAGTGTGAGCAGTTGGAGTTTACCGCTTAAAGTCATTCTCCTTGAAACGATTGTTGTAAATCGCATGTGTTACCCTTGTGTCCCATTGCATTAAGTGCCATACCCGCCATTAGAGGACGCGACTTCGTTGCTGACCTTTTTTCTGTGAATGGCGGTTTGATACCTAAGACTGATTGCACGTAGTCTAGTTATCAACAGTAGTCTGAATGAACGCGAGATAAGCATGTAAGTTATAGTGCAATATACTAATAAAGGTCTAGTCGATTCTTACATGATTTTGTTCTTGCGGAGATTTAATGTTTTATGCGCCAGTCGATCCCAAACACGCAATTTTTCATGTCACATCTGCGTCACACGACGTCGTTTACTGTTGCGTAATATCTGTTAATCGCAAAACAGTGAACTAAAGGCTAATGTCGATAACGAATTATGGTAACATATTTATTGCATTGCAGAGATGAAGTGCTACAGTGTAGGCAAGATTATGCACAGGTATAGTAGCAGGTGCTAAATTATTGTATCTGTTGTTTTACCAGATTTACCGACCTGACGCAGATGTTCTACACAGTTGACCCGGTTAGTAACATAACTTCTGGTTTAATGTCCCTATAATGCCTTACATTATTTCCAGGTATATCGAAAGGGAATTATTGAGTTATTATAACTCACAGCGTTATTTGGAGTTCTGCTGAGTGAAGATTGAAGATTCATAGTGAAGATTGTTAGGTTTGAAATTGTACACGTGTGTGTACAATAGGATTTTCGAAAGCTACCCTCACTCACTACATATACAAACATGTATGTATATAAGAACCTACCTGTGAGTACACAAGAACACCCTCACTCACTACATATACATACACATGTGTACATAAGAACCTACCTGACAATGAGTGAGGGTACAGGTAGGTTCTTATGTAATAGAATATATGTATATGTGGTGAGCGAGAGTACAGGTAAGTTCTTATAGACATACATGTTTGTATGTGTAGTGAATGAGGGTACAGGTAGGTTCTTATGCACATACATGTTTGTATGTTTGTGAGTGAGGGTACAGGTAAGTTCTTATGTACATACATGTATGTATATGTAGTGAATGAGGGTACATGTAGGTTCTTATGTACATACATATATGTATGTTTTGTGAGTGAGGGTACAGGTACGTTCTTATAGACATAAATAAATATTTCACCAATTACCGGTACACTAATTTTTTTATCCAAAATGCCTGGTGTACAAGAATGTCTACATTGTCAAATTTATCCCAAGTACCTAATATCCACAAAGGTGTAAGTTTTGTTATCTGCCTAAATTTGCACGCCTATCAGCTTACCTTTATTGAAAAGAAATATCTCTAACTGAATGTATGTTGTGTGAACAATAGTCATGGGACGGCAAATCAAGTGATGGGAACGTATCGCACATCCTGTGTGATGGAGGCTGCAATGTTATCTGTATCTGTGCTGCCCTCTGCACATCTAGGAAGGAAATATATTTGTCCACATTTGGGACGATGTATTGTAGGGCCAATGTCGTCTTGTTCCACCTTGGTGTTTTTAAAGATGAGTGTACATTCAGCAAACGTGTCTTTCAGGTGGACGGAGACGTGAAGATCACATTCCACGAACCCGAAGAGGTCTCGCGTCTGAACAGTGCGTAGGATGTCGGCCATGGTGATTATAGTCCGGTAATAGCAGTGGACCATGGAGACGTCAATGCCTTTGTAACGGTTACCCGTTTGTGTAGAGAACAGTTTGAATCAGGACCGTGTACTGCGCTGGAATGTGAACAGGACGACCTTGACCCGGGCCGTCAGCATCGAGCAAGGAGGATCTCGGAAATGCATTCCCCTGTATTTCTCGTTTACCAGACCGAGTTGGAAGCTGATATTTGACAATTACGTTAGTTATGAATTATGGTTTGTTCTTCCATAGCCAGATTTATTCAGCGAGGTCCATATAAACGGTTCGGGGAAATGTGGTTTAAGTGACATTAAAGAGGGCGCTGATGTCGTCGACTGTGATTGGCCGGAGTCACGAAGTAGCGGGAGCCCTATATAAGCTCGGACGCACGGAGAAAGCGAGGTCAGATGAGAAATTGAGGGCCGGAGAAACACGTTCAGTATTACAGCCGGCGGGGCGAGACAAGACTCCGGCGGGCGAGGCATTTTTATCGGTAAACATCGATAAACCGGGCCGGGCGCTTTGAGAGCAGGAGAGGCCGCGGACAGTTACACGGACGGCGTATAGCTGGCCATAGACAAGTTACAGATACAGCTTACAGATTCACCTGGAAGGACATGTGTCTTTATCACACATACGAACAGATAAAGACGCACAGATCACACAGGAAAGATACAGAACACAGATTCCAGAGGGAAATGTGTATTTATCACACATGCAGGAAAATAAAGACACACAGATTATAAACAGTGCAGTACAAGCCCAGACATACAGCTCACAAATTATACCGCAAAGAAACACAGAACACAGATCTTTCAAGAGGAAAACGTGTATTTGTCACACGTAAATCAAGAAACACAGACCACAGATTATACAGTCAAGAAAGCCACAGACCACAGATCCATACAGGGAAGAAATGCGTATCTATCACGCATAAGGCACGGTGCAGGTGGGCCAGCTTTTATCGATGTAAAAGTAGTAACAGAATACAGGTTCCAGTAGGACACGTGTATTTATCACACGTTACAGAAGACGGGCTTCCTTTCACCGAGGTAAAAGTGGTAACAAGATTTACAGACAGTAAAGAGAAGACAAGATTTACAGTACAGGCAGATTTCTGAAACGTCGATTAGACGTGAAATCTGCAGGGTCGCTAACTACAGACTTACAGACTGTACAGTCAAGCCCAGGCACAGCACAGATTTCTGAAACGTCGATTAGACGTGAAATCTGAACGTACCGTACGATGTTTCATCGGTACCAGATGAAATAATAATAGCACATGATATACCCGAGTAATTGTCCTGACGGTCCATGAGAGTTGAGTGGTGCGTAATACTTACCTGAGAGATCGTCGTGAAGTGTGTAGTCACAGGCCGGGGCTATAGACGGGTCGCAGCAGCCGTAAGGGTTGAGACGCCGGGCTATACTTACCTGTGCGGGAAGCAGACTGGTGAGCTGACAAGTTAGGGTCGAGCTCCGACGACTGGGGGTGAAGTACACGCCGAGTTGCCACGTCTCTGGAGAGAGCGTCACTGCCGTGACGTTCCAACGACTGGGTGTCGTGTCTGGAGAGAGCGTTACCGCCGTAACGTTCCAACGGGCCGTGACGTTTCAGCGACTTGGTGCTATATCTGGAGAGAGCGTCACCGCCGTGACGTTCCAACGCCGAGGGTATATATATATTGGAGAGAACGTTGCCGCCGTAACGTTCCAACGGGCCTTGACGTTTCAACGACTGGGCGACGTATCTGGAGAGAGCGTTATATCCTTAACGTTCCAACGACTGGGTGCCATTCCTGGAGAGAGCGTTATATCCTTAACGTTCCAACGACGAAAGAGAAGGGCCAGCAGCCAGGCCGCCCTTATCCCCAGAAGAGAAGGGCCAGCAGCCAGGCCGCCCTTATCGCGCATTAAAGCACTATATATTAACCATAAAGTTATATGCATACACTCTCATATATATATTATTACCATATGACATCAAGCTTAAACTGCACACATCATCTTCTATTATCCACATATACACTAGGGATACGTTAACTCTATATGCACACACTCTCTCAGGGGCACGTATCCGTGAACCTTACGTGCATACACCAAGTGTATGTATCCGTGAACCTTATATGCACACCCCAAGTGTATGTATCCGTTAACTTGTGTGCACACATCCTCTTACATCACGTGTATATATCCATCAAGATTATTTGCAACCACTCTCCTAGTGTCTGTACATATGTGTAAATATGTTAACGTTACATCTCCTTAGACATTCTGTCTAAGCCACGCGGTTCTACGCTATTATTTGTAACCGCGTATACTATTTGTGCAGAATATACCATAATAGACCTTTACATTCGAGTCAGTCGAGTCAGTCATCCTTGTAACGGTTGTGATCATCTCTTCGAGCCCCGGATCTCCACTAGTGAAGGGGTTAACGACGGTGACGGCCAGAATGCCAGTGGGCAATCCCGGTTATTGATTCGTTTTCTTCTAAACACTACGACTGGTCCTGCTCGTACACGTTACACGGAGAAAACTGGTGGCAGCGGTGGGATCTGGCCTGATCTACAACAGAAGAGAACAACCGACTACTAGAGATGACCGACAACCACGCCCTGCTGACAACTCCATTACCCATGAGTTCCCTAGCAACACCGAGGCGTACGAACATAGCGGGTCTACGAGCTATCCTACAGGGGAGGGAGCGATTGAGGACTGGATTGCCTGGTGCAGCGACATCGGCGACGACAGGAGACGGGAGTCCGGAGGGAGCACCGTCCGAGATGTCAACCCCTGCCATCGATGAGACTGAGACTTCGTCGACTATCCGAACGCTACTGGAGGGCCTCAAGAGCTTACAGGCCGAGATGCAGACGATGCGGGCGACCTTCAATCAGACGACGATGGGAGCCCCAGCGCACACGTCCACGCCCAGAGCCGAAGAGTGTACTACCAGAACCCCCAGAGACCAGCCTGTACGGGAACAGACGATTTGCGACCGGGTCGCAGAAGGGCGCCATTCAGCGGCTGATACCAGTGGAGAGGCCACAGTGAAGACCATCCCTGCTTCCCATAAGATGTTGGTTAAGGCTTCGACCTATGATGGGAGTACGCCCTGGAGAGATCACCTGGTACATTTTGAATATTGCGCAGCCTTAAACCAGTGGACACTGGAAGAGAAGGGACAGCACTTGGCCGTATCCCTCCGAGGGCCAGCACAACAGGTTCTCTCCAGTCTGAAGATGAAACCAGGGGAGGCAAACTTCATCTGCCTACGTGATGCCTTGGAGAGACGCTTCGCACCCCCTAACCAAACAGAGTTGTATAAGTCCAAGCTGAAGTCCAGGCGACGACTGAGGGAAGAAGATCTACCCGAACTGGGCCAAGCTCTGGTGAGACTCAGCCAGATGGCCTACCCAGACGCCGGTGATGAGGTCCAAGACACCCTGGCCCGTGACCAATTCTTTGAAGCAATTGGAGAGGACTTACGGTTTAAAGTCTGGCAATGCCGCCCGAAGTCCCTAGACGAGGCTGTACATGCAGCAGTGGAAGTAGAGGCCTTCCAAGACGCCCAGCGGAGACGTCCTGATCCCACGGCAAGGGCCGCTGCAGGAGAAGACATCCCGGCTGACGTTCCTGAGGATGACGAGGACGCGCAGACCCGATTGCGTGCAGAGATTGCTGCCCTGATGGAGGAATTTAAGAGGCGCTTCCCGGGACGGGGACGCTCAAGTTCAAGGCGGGGGCAGAGGACGGGAAGACAACCACGACGGGGATGTTGGAGATGCGGAGAAGACGGCCATTTTAGGGCGGTGTGCCCTAGACGTTCACCCTCCCCGCCCCCGAGACGACCGCCCGGGCCCGGGAATCCACCAAAGCCCCAGGGACCCAAGCCTGCACTTCGTAACCAGGGAGAAGCGGGGATATATCTACCCGCGTCCATCGGACCGGTGAAAGTGATGTGTTGTGTGGACTCCGGAGCATCTATCTCCTTGATCAGCCGCCGGATATGGGAACAGCTTGACCCAGATGTGAAACCAGTCCTTCGAGACTCCCGGTACCAGTCCATCAAGGTGGCTGACGGTTCCCATATGCCTTTACTCGGAGAGGGGGACTTCAGGATATCGATCCAGGGGACGGTGTGGAAGCACACGCTGGTTGTGGGAGACTTGTCCATCGACGCCATCTTGGGGTACGACTTCCTGTATCGCCACGGCTGTATCCTTGACGCAAGAGGCCATCAATTGAAGCTGGGCGGCAAGTACCTGAAGTGCGAGGTCGTGGGGAGTTTCGATTGCTACCGGTTGGCCCTGGCTGAGACCATCACCATACCGCCCAGAACTCAGATGCTCGCCCCGGCCCGGGTGGGAGACGCACCGCCGGGGGAGATTGGACTGGTGGAGGGGGAGCTCGCATTTACCGAGAAGACCGGCCTGGTCCTGGCGAGAACACTCTCTCGTGTTGCATCTGATGGTAGTGTGCCTATTCGCATGCTGAACGCCTCCGACGAGTCTACCGTGATCCATGCGGGTACCTTCTGTGGGAGTATGTCCACCCTAGGTGATGCCCCGGAAGAGCCTACGGAACCGAGGGCGCGGACGACGACCCTGCCGGCATATATGCGGCCGGCGTTGGAGAAGTCCAAGGATGGCCTGAATGCAGCCCAGCTGGAGGAAGTTGAACGTATGCTGAGTCGACACGCTGGTTTGTTCGCTGCCGACGATGATGACCTTGGACGTACCACCAGGGTGCAGCATCAGATAAAGACGGGAAGTGCCCCACCGATCCGTATTCCACCTAGAAGACCCCCCCTTCATGCTCGATGGGAGATCGACAAGCAGGTTGACGAGATGTTACGACGAGGTGTGGTCGAGCCTTCCGAGGGACCGTGGTCGGCCCCGGTCGTCCTGGTGAAGAAGAAGGACGGGAAATCTAGATTCTGCGTCGATTACCGGGCCCTGAATGACGTCACGGAAAAAGACGCATATCCTCTGCCGAGGATCGATGACAGTCTTGACGCACTGAACGGGGCACAGTGGTGGTCTACCCTTGATTTGATGTCCGGGTACTGGCAAGTCGAATTGGCGCCTGAAGATCGATGCAAGTCCGCGTTTTCCACCCGGAAAGGCCTGTACCAGTTCCGCGTTATGCCATTTGGTCTGTGCAACGCCCCAGGCACCTTTGAACGCCTGATGGAAGCAGTATTGGCCGGCCTACACTACGAGACGTGCCTCATTTACCTCGACGATATCATCGTGTTCGGGAAGACGTTCGCCGAGATGCTGGCCAACTTGGAGGTGGTGTTCCAGAGACTACAACTTCACGGGCTTAAGTTGAAACCCTCCAAGTGTGTCATTGGCGCCCAGAAAGTCACCTACCTGGGACACGTCGTGTCCGGCGCCGGTATCGAGACGGAACCGGAGAAGGTCCAGGCTGTGAGAGACTGGCCCACCCCAGTCTCCCAGACCGAGGTACGGAGTTTCCTCGGATTGTGTAGCTATTACCGGAGGTTCGTCCAGGACTTTGCGACCGTGGCAGCGCCCCTGCATCAACTTACCCAGAAGGAGAAGAGCTTCGTGTGGACTGACGATTGCCAGACCGCGTTTGAGACCCTGAAGGAGAAGATGATAGCGGCGCCCATCCTAGCCATGCCCGACATGTCCAAACCGTTTATCCTGGACACGGATGCCAGCGGCTGGGGCATCGGAGCCGTTCTGTCCCAAGAGATCGACGGACAGGAGAGGGTGGTGGCCTATGGCAGCAGGGTACTCACCAAGGCTGAGAAGGCATACTGCGTGACCAGGCGCGAACTCTTGGCGGTGGTCCACTTCATTAAGGCATTGCGGCACTACCTCTACGGGAAGAAGTTCCTACTGCGCACCGACCACGGGTCCTTGAGGTGGCTCATGAGATTCAAAGAGCCGGAGGGGCAACTCGCAAGGTGGATCCAAGCTCTGTCGACCTACCAATTTGACATCGTCCACCGACCAGGGCGTAAGCATCAGAATGCTGACG
>JAVTVY010006031.1:0-40080 GCA_036873755.1 Hanleya hanleyi
ATTTCTAGGCATTCGATAAAATTATGTTTTGGCTGAATGTCATCCAGGTGGTCAGACATCACACTGTAAAAAGAATGGACATTCTTATTTCTTATATTGAGATAGATTGATTGAATGATTGATTGATTGATTGAATTTCTATAGTGTTATTGAATAATTCACTGAGAAATAACTATTGTAGCTAGATCATGACCGGTTTGACAGTTTGATGATTTTCATACCGGTGTACAGCAATGAAGTAATAATTTTGTTAGATCATAAATAATTTCCAGTATGTTGTAAGATTTGGTGTTCTTCGGTGTCTGTTCACCTGTTGCTCATATATTTTCCACTATTACTCTGCCCATTATAGGAAATTGATCTTGTTTAAAGGATTTTTTCCAGGCCATTCTCAGCTCGCTGGTTTTTGTGAAGCCGAAAGAGCTCACAGCCATAGACCCAATACCAGAAACTAGCCATTTGGAGATAAGTTTTAATGGTATTTGATGTTTGGATGTCGTGGGAATCGTGTGATGTCCTTTCCTGGCTGTCAGTCCTGACATCTCTATAATGCAGCATTCATTTAGTATTTAACTTGTCCCGTCTTGCAAAAAGGCAGAAAAATGGTGAATTTCCTGTTACCTTGGGACAATATAACTATTTAGCTGCCTGGACGAAGATGGTATTGATTTTCGATTGTTCGCGTGTGTGTGTTTTCTGCCTGGGCTGTCAAGAGCCTGTGCATGTACTAATGACTGGTTAGTGTGTTTTCAACAAATAAGCCAAGATATTGACTTTGCTTTGACTCTGTCTATAGCTGTGCTTTCAAACTTGATCAGGATTGCATATCTAAAGGCTACAGTGGTAAATGTCCAATTGGATGTCTTGCTAGTCGAAAGTTTCCATTTATAGCTATTACTTAGCTCAAGGAACAATCGATAATATAAACATATCTGGGGAGCTGATTTCCTGTTTGTTTATGGTCTAAAAGTAGATGTAATTGTATACAGCCCCTCTGCCAGATAATCGTTTCCAGCCCAGTTGATGTGATTATGGAAGTTGGCACTTCAACATTGCCTCCTGCCATGCTGGCAAGTTTTGGGAACCTAGAGAGCTTGGCATGCTGAGAGGAAATCGGTGTGGGGTTCTGGGCTTGCCTTGGTGAATTAATGTTTGCTGAATTTTAGAAACTTGTTGGACATGGTGCATGTTGAGTGGGACATTTTCATGTGTAAGTAATTTCGTTTCGAATTACATGTATTTGAATTTTCATGCAATGCATCACATACATGTGTGTTCATTTGGCACATATTTCCATGGCAAAAATAATATCCCTATATATTTGTCATGGTGACTGCATGACAGGGGGAAGGAATTGAAAAATGCATATGTATCTTTATTTTAAAAACTTCTGGAAAACTCTTATCTCTGGATACGCATGGGGTGCATGGAAATGAATCATGTACATGACAAATGCCATTGTAAATTTCAGCAATTCAACAAAGCAGCATCCCGTGCATATTGACAATCGGACCATAACATGTTATCATGTTTTGATTTGTATACTGAAAGTGAAAGTGAGTGGAATGTAGTCTGTTACATGTACATGTATATATGCAAGATGGTCAATGTTTTGCATTGTGAAGATGCAGAGATGTACGCTTGCATTCTTTGTTTGCAATACACAGAAGTGCAAGGGAACAAAATCTCGCTTCCAAGATACCAATTAGTGACACCGTACATAAAGATCAACCAGTCACAATTCTGTCATTGTTCATGGTTCTGTCATGGTGAATTAAAGGCCTTGATCCACTGAACGCTGTGGTTATTCTGGAGTGAATCATTGACGGCGATGCAGATGTGTGTGCGTTCACGCTCACCATTAAATTAGACCTCCCCGTGTTGGTTGAGTACAGCCAGGTTAGACTGACCCTCCTTCCAAATGCATGGATTTTCAAATGGTTGTGGGAATTTGATTCACATTGTATTGATTTCTACTCAGAGTAGAATTTGTTACAGTGTGTGTTCTCGAAAACCTGACTTGTACGCCATTTAATGAAAAGTTTGGATCAACTGAAACGTACGTAATATCATTCCGAATCTTTAGTCATTGTACTGCAATGCAATATTGAAGAGGTGGTCACCCATCAGGTTTTTATAAGGAACATATGAAAACAACTGATAACCTTTAATTCAGTGAACCTGGATTGATCCTAAAAAAGTTTCCAGACTAATACGTTTCTCCATGCATGCTTGCTGTATCACGCCTTTCTACAAAACCTCTATACGAAGCGATTTCAGGTGCATAGCCCTCACGGAAATAGGGCGCATTTAAGGCGCAAATGGGGCGCATGAATTGAGACAGCTAGGGCGCAATTGGGGCGCGCGCCCTATCTGCGCCCCCAACTTTACCATTAGACTCAATATGGCTAGGGTGCAAATTAGGGCGCGTTCCAAATATGTTAATTGCGCCTTATATGCGCCCTATTAGAGCATAGGGCGCAGTCTTAGGGTGCAGATAAGGCGCAGTTGGGGCGCAGAAAAGGCGCAGTTGGGGCACGATTAGGGCGCACTCTCAGAATAATAGCATGAATGTTGTACTGATAGGGCGCAGTTAGGGCGCATTTGGGGTGCAGTTAGGGCGCAATTAGAGCGCAGTTAGGGCGCAGTTGGGGCGCAGTTAGGGCGCAGTTGGGGAACAGTATACATGCCATGCTAACCATGTTCTACCCTCAGTAAATAAAGTTTATCTATCTATCTATCCATCATGTACATAAATTGAAGATATAAGGTGAAAGATGATTATTGGCATCTAACTAGTCTAAATAAATCTAATTTTGCTGTGCAGGTACATATTATTTTCATCTACATGTACAATGTGCATTCATGGTTAGAATTACATTTATTAGAAAATATATGTGCATGTACTACAGTCAGCTGTTGTGGAATTGGTACATTAGGTCATCTGACAATGTCGCTCACTTTTTCTTGAGTTTTTTTCTTCAAATTACTTCTACACATACCTGAAACCCTTTACATCATCCACTATCCACAAAACAGAGGTATAACACTCACCAAAATCTTGTTAGATGGGCATGAAATCTTCAAATTCAAAATGGTTCTTTGAAAACCAATATGTCTGCCTTTCTTTTGTTAATATCAGCCAATAAGATAAAGGTCATGTGACAGTTTTGACTAATCAGATAACATGCTATTGTGCAGATAATAGGGCGCAGATAGGGCGCAGTTGGGGCGCAATTAGGGCGCACTCTGAGAATAATAGCATGAATGATCATGTACATGTACTGGTAGGGCGCAGTCGGGGCGCAGATAAGGAGCAATAGCTTCTTCAAGTAAAAGTCAGATTTTTTTGTTGAAATAATGTTATTAAATTTAGTATGAAAGTCCAAATTTTACATTAATGAATTTATAGCCCAGAATAGTGAAGAAAGCAAACAGTCTGAATTTTTGGGAAAAACTGTTTTTTTACTAAGACATGCATGCACATGTCTTTAAAATGACACACATGCATATGTGATTACTAGCTAAATGAATGTTGGTGAAAAAAGTTCAGAAGGCACAAGTATACATGTAGGGTTCACTCTGAATTTTAGATAAAATGGTTATGTCCAGAGGGCGCATTTAGGGCGCAGTCTGCGTTCTCGAAAAAGTAGTTATGTCCACAGGGCGCAGATAGGGCGCAGTCTGAAGTTTGGAGAAAACATCAATGTCCACAGGGCGCAAGTAGGGCGCAGTCTGAATATCAAAGAAAATTTCAAACTAAATAAGGCGCAGGTAGGGCGCGCGCCCTATCTCTAGCTTCTAGGGCGCATTCCTGAAGGGCGCAATTAGGGCGCAGCAGGGTGGATGGGATGAAGAAATGGGGCGCAATTAGGGCGCAGTAGATAGACAAGGCGCAATTGGGGCGCAGATGAGGCGCACGCCCTAAATAGGGCGCGCGCCTTATTTCCGTGAGGGAGGTGACATTATGGATGCACATCTGAAATCGTGTATCAAAGTGGTTGTCACTCGGTCATCTTTAGTTGTCCCGGTGCCGTTTGGTAACTGAATGGTAACTGCAAGGAAGGCCCCCTGAACAGTACACCTCAGTAACTGGTCAGCACTGATTGGATACTGTACAGTACTGTTGGACAAACTGTACCTCGGTACTGCATGGTAACTGAACAGTAACCAACCTGTTACTATGCAGTACTGCTCAGTTACCTCTTGGAACCAGGCTGTTGCTAAACTGACATGTACTGCTCAGCTCAGTGCAATGCAGCTCTGAGCTGTGATTATCACACAGGAACTGTTCAGTTACAGCTCAGTACTTACATGTCAGTGGGCCTTTCTGTGCAGTACCGTTCAGTATCGTACACTAAACAGCATGGTACATGTCTGTGAAAAATTACCTGTATATAGTTGGAAAAACTTTTGTAGTAAAAATCAAAACAAAACTTTTATTTGGTGCAACTGATATGAAGTTTATCATGTTTATGACACGCCCTATGTACTCCCAGATATACCAAGAGCATCGCATGGCTTGGTACTTCTGCTCCTGTGGTATTTCCTCTGTTTTGATATCCATCCCAGTGTACAAAGTCACTTAATTGTGTGTGCAGGTCTTGTAGTCTCTGTCTAATGTACATAGTTAATTTGTCTGTATCAGCTTATTTGGCCATACATCACGAGATGAAATTCAAAGTTGAACCATTTTGTGTATTCCGAGACATGTATTCGGGCGACTGGACACTGTCTGCATCAGCAATTTCGCTGAAAACATCAATCTTCGACAAATTTAGGCCGGACCGAAGTATATAGAGAACCATCTCGTCCAACCTCCTCGAATGTCATGGGTATTTTTCTTGTCTTCCTGATGGATCGCTAATCAATTTGCTTAACGTTACGCTAATATTTTCAGCACCAGTCGGTTCTTGAAAGTTGGGTTTTGGCTCTCAACGTTTTCCCGGCGTCACTTCCCAGACGTACATGTACCTGTATTAATCTGCCAAATCAGATACTTATTGATTTTGTCTATAATAAAAACGGGGCTCTCATCTTGCCTGTTTGACTACAGCCACCTAGACGTTTTCTCGCATGTAGAACAGCCCGACTCGATCACGGCGTTTTGATTGAAAGTAGAGGATCAGAGAAGTTTTCCGCGTTATTGCGGTGTATAATCTTCATACCCGAGCAAGAGATTGAGATTGGTCTACATGACAGACAGATTATTACACGAAGTAGTTCTGTCGGCCAACTATTAAAGGGTGTCTGCGTAAAGTATATTGATAGCTCACTCGAGGCATCACGTACAAAGATTGATCTTGTATAATGATGCTCATTCTTGCCACTTTGATCTACAATATAATTTGCTCAATGTCTGAAATTATTTGGTCTGATATTGAGCTGATTTATAGGCTAGGAATGAGACTAGATCCTATTGTTTTGTGGTATTCGTACATGGATAGGTTCTGAATTTGAACTATATCTTCCCATCGTCATTGAACTCTTTGACTGTTTACTAGCTCGTGTTAATGATTTTTCTATCAAAGATGAAACATGAAGGCTGCCATGCCTATGTAAAATCGTCCATACCTATCATGTATATTGCATAAAGTTATAAAGTACATTGTAATTATTTTGTAAAACAAACCTGCTTAGTTTGAGATGAATGTCATACTATAATCCAAAATTATCACAACTAAAAAATTGCTCTTTTACAGAATATTGTGATGCCATACTAATGGAGCGTTCATTGGTCATGTGGAATCAATACAAAAGAGGGACCACAAAAATAAAATGTCAGGATATTTAAATGAACAGAGGGAGACGTCATGCTGGTCTAATGTTTGGAGAGAATTTCTCCCTTCCTGACAAAATTGTTTAGAACATATCAGAATCCCTACAAAATAACTTGTGTATAAACTTTAACTACATGACTTTGTGAACAAATTAAAAGAGGTCTTAAAGCCACCCTCTGCATTTCGCCTTCCAGAAAATCCTCACCCTACTAAAATTCAGTCTCCCTTAATTTTGTAGACAAATTTCATGTCATTACAATAACTTTGGACACAAAATTGTTAAAATAATGAAGAAGAAACTTCCAGCCATGTTCTAATAATTTTGATCATCCTGATTTGAAAGTGATAAATTTCACTTCCTGTGATTGAATTATTAGAGAATTTAATGTGAAATTGAATGTTGATTGTAAATCTCCTAATAATTCAATCCTATTATAATTCAATCTCATTCCATTTTGTGGACAAAATTCAATCAGTTCTAATAATTGTGATCATCGTCTAAAATCATTAAAAGAACAAGAAATAATGGATTCCCAGCATTATAAATATTGGATCATTTTGTCAACTTCCTTTTCTAGTAAATTTGATCACTGCCTAATTTTAGTTGCAAAATTTCACTTCCTGTAATTGAATTATTAGGAGCTTATGGTATCAAGAAAGGTTATGCAATTATGTATTTGGAAACATCTGAATGGACCATAAACCCTTGGTGTATTAATTCCCCATTTTGACATCAAAGCATAATTGCGGTTCAGACGAGCTTTATTGCAGTGTAGGACTTGGGAGCCATGCATTATTGACACCATAGTCAATGCAATACACTTCACATCATTAATATTATATGGGTTGAGATCGAATTCCATTAGAAATTGCATCACATGGGGCGGTTAATAGTTGGCAATAATGTAACATTCTTGTTTCATATCTATAATGGTACTCAGGAGGCCGACGTGTACCACATTTATGGAGATAGGAGATACCATCGTTATAATTATATATATTGATACAATTTTTTTTTTTTATTGTGGTAATTATTTTCAGCAAAATGGAATGTTGCCTCAATAAGTGGATTGGATCTCCCTTGACAATGGCATCATTAATGAAAATAATGGTGAAAAAGTAAAAACATCTGAACCTTGCATTTATCATCAATTAGTAAGAAGAGCCTAATTGACACTGCGTCATTAAAATGAATATTATGTGTCCCATGTTTTAGAGTGACTTGCTGGTTTATATATTAAATATCTGCAAGTCCTTGTCCGACTACGGTTACAATACTGATATTACATACAACACTATGTGCTACAGGTTTGTAGAGGCGTGTAAGCATTGGAAAGTTCACACAGTTTATATCTCAAATAATATTGTTTGCAAAAATTGGATGGAAAGCATGTTGGAACTGTTCTACTACAATTTGATTGAACTGTACCATCAGAAGTGCCCACAAATGCAGCAATACGTCAATCTTACCATTTTTTCTCAAATTTCAAATTTTGAGCAATCTGTACTTTTTCAACGCGTTGGACTAAGTAAGTCTCCCGGTTCTAAAAGTTATGGTTGTCACCATCACTGATGATCTTTTGACCGCAATCCTTGTTCCTTAAATCAGGTTTGCGTAACCTCTAGGCAACCCAGTTCAGCCGTTCATCACAGCATAACATCTGTGTTATACATGTATTATAATATAATATATTCCTCTCGATTTAATGGTCCCCTAAGGGTTTTGTTAATGGGCATGTTTGGTTGACTGAGCGGAAACTTGACTAAAATTCATCTGCCAGTTTCTTTGATTCTCCTGCTATTTTCTAAACTGACTCTCCAATCAGTTGTAAAGTCAATAACTGTCTCGTCAGTCAGGTGGAAATTGGACATAGAAGAATTAATTGAATATCTGATGTGTTCCGAGCAAGTCTTTGTTCCGGAGAGTTCACCCCCTATAGCTGCGATGTCCTCAAGATGATGTTTAATTGACCCTGCAGGTATTCAAATGAGAAATGTACAGCTTCCAGTTGATTCATTGGTTGAACATCCTTCCCCGAGCTGTGACCATCTCATCAGAGTCGTTTACAGCTAAATAGACACTGTCAATCATCATCACACTTATATATCTTGTCATGTGGATAACGTGGACATTTTATTATGCCTCAGCTGCTGTACCAGGCAGTTTTCAAAGTTCTCAACATTTGGCCTTTAAAGTTTAGGGCGAAATTGTTCGCTTTAGATTTCCTATATTCTTTGTTTATGATGTACATGTACATGTATGTCAATATATGGCATGTCCAATCCATATCTGCTTCTCTAACTTGACAGTGTTGTGTTGAATCTTTGACACCAAATCAATTTCACCGCCCTTGTGCCAAACTAACCTTGGTATATTACATGTAGACAATGTTAAGCCTGTGATCTAATATACAAAGCAAGGCTTGTTTTTCCATGAGAGTCCGACTTCCATCAGCGCTGTCACAAAATTATTTCAGAAAATTTTAGCAATCCGTATAGAAATGATAGCTTTGAAATCCCATTGATTCTCGTATAGTTTTGCCAGAATTTGTTTAGATTCGCATACATTTTGATGAAGAGCAAGGCTTGCAAAGTCTAGTTCAAAGTAAGCGTATTATTTGCCTTGGTCTTTGAAGATACTTTCTTGACCCACTCTTAAAGTTCCATCAAACATGGCTGGTGTCGTAAGGACTGCCCTGTGGACATGATAGCAGGTGTTCATCTTCTCCTGTATCATCCTGTCTGAGTGATGTAAACTGAACAACTTTACCATCCTTTTGAGCATTCAATTCCTTTAGCACTTGAGTTACCATCCCTCAGGTATTCTATACCTTTGATAAATTTGTTGAGGTGAAACTTGCTTTTTATTTGCTGAGAATTTAATTAAGTTGTTAATGTAGCTAATTAATTGTGACATTGTTACAAACATGGCAGTGTGACTAACGTCACAGGACCTAAATGTACGAAGTAGGGTAGGCATTTGGACTCCGATGCGCACTGAGCTCTTGGAAATCCCTCCACCCCAAGTTGAAATCCTGCCTATAATATGATGGGCATGGCCCAAGTCAGAATCACCAATGATTTTCATCAAAAATCACCAGAAATTTTCATCAAAAGTAGGTCAGCTCAGAACTTGATGGTAACAGTCCCCTAATGCACCTTCATGCAAAAAATCAAGATTTTAATGTCAACGGTTCTCCTTATTTTGCGGATGAAAGGTCTCAGATGGACTCACTGACTGACTACCGGACAATTTGCAGATGGTAGCCTACTTCGTAGGAATTAGTGAAAGAAGTATATCTGTGAAATTCAGCAATATTTCAGCTTGGTATGGCTTCTTGGCTTGGCTGGCTTCTTGGCTTGGCTGGCTGCCTTTTTGGCTTGGCTTGGCTGGCTTCTTGGCTCGCTCAGGGAAGAAAATGAAATCTTAAAAATTTGCTTTGAAACAGTGTTCCATGCCTGAAAATGATATATAAGTGTACCAACCAGAATAAAAAAGTATCTTTTTTTCTTTGATGTGCCCATCAAATAATTGCTAAGCCATTTACAAAATAGAACCATATTTTGAGGGATGCTCAGGCTAACTAACACCTTTGCATTCTTGTTCTGGGGTTTTCATTAAAGTCATTCAGTCGGATTCACATAATTCTTAACAAATTTCTTCAAATTCCTCATCAAGGAAATATTCTTGTTCAACCAGAATTCTTAGCGGTCACTGGAATTACAAAGGCGGAGTTTAGTATGGAAAACAAGGTTCTTTAGGGTGATGGAATTGGGAAGCATAACTCGGGGAGATTCTAAGAATGT
This sequence comes from Hanleya hanleyi, assembly GCA_036873755.1. Classification (NCBI taxonomy): domain Eukaryota; kingdom Metazoa; phylum Mollusca; class Polyplacophora; order Lepidopleurida; family Hanleyidae; genus Hanleya; species Hanleya hanleyi. Next base: position 9,588 of record JAVTVY010006031.1, read on the forward strand.
CAGCCCGTTAGAGATCTTGCTGATGTACGCATAACACAGTTGGTCTTGGGATTCCACGAAGTTGAGAGAAAGCTATTCCTAGCCAGCCATTATTGTTTTTCCTGTCAATGAGAAATACAGACATTTTGAGGTGAGGGAGATGGGTGTAGACATACAGGTCTGGAAGGCTGTGCCGGGTGATGAACTGGGCCTGTTTATCTTCGACCAAGCTCACCATTGGTAAGGCCTGACAAAGAGAACAAGTTGGTTAATGGTCCCAAACCCTGATGACGTATTCTATCGCAGTCACATGACAAATTCTGTATTCATTAATCTGTATGACATGTGAACACTTACATGTACCCAGAAATCTAACATTGCTCATGTAACATGAAACCAATTAAATTTTCATTGTCAACACAAATTACATGTGTTGCAAGGCGTGAAGTCCTATATGTAACCCGATACATCAAATTAAAGCTTGTTCTTTCGATTGTGCCAGCCTTCCGCTAGCAATTAAGATGAGTCATGTTACATAAGAGAGGTGACAGGCTAATTGAATTGTATAAAGCAATAATAGCAATTTAATTGTCATGGATGTTGGGGCCTGCATTGCATCAAGGGATAGAAGTGGGATTTTATTGTCCTGGATGTAGGGGGCCTACGTCATCAGGTTCAGGACAATTCTCAGGCAACCCTGTCTCATTTTAAATGGGTGCGTCCCAATTTAGGCAATCCTATCTCATTTTGAAATGTACACGCCCCAACATTTTGTTCAAGTTTTCGGCAAAGAAATTATTAAAATTGATTTGGGCGGCAAACAATCGCAGATCGATGTTTAAAACAGCACCATAGTACTTGCTCTCTGTTATCGCGAGTAAATTACCTGTCCTTATAAATTTGAAAACATCTCCATTAATATGAGGTGCGATATAAAACAGAGCAGAAAGACACTAAAACTGTGGACAATATATGTAAAACTGGTACCAAAAGTTGTGGAGTTGTCTATTTGCTCAGAATATAGTTTCAAGCTTCAATAAGAGTTGAACCTAGATTTGAAAACAATGACAGTTACAAAAAAATAAATAAACAGATAAATGAAAATATCATTTTAAAAAAAACCACCTGCCCACCCCATTTCGGAAAACCCGAATGGTCCTAAACCCTGATGACGTATTATATCTCTTCCAGTCACGTGATGAATTGTGTATTCATTCATCTGCATGACACGTGAACAATATCTAGAAATCTAACATCGCTTATGTAACATGAAACCAATTAAATTGTCACTGTCAATGCAAAGTACATGTGCAGTAAGGTATGAAGTTCTATATGTAACCCGATACGCCAAATTAAAGCTTGCACTTTCGACTGTGCCAGTCCAGGTACCTCGCGCTGGCAATTACTTTAATGTCATGTTACATGAGGGAGGTGACAAGCTAATTGAATTGTATAAAGATCAGAACCCCACCAGCCATTTAAGTGGCATGGATGTTCGGGGGCCTGTATTGCATCAAGGGAAAGAAGTGGGATTTTTTTTGTCATGGATGTAGGGGGCCTACCTCATCAGGTTTCAGGACAATTGCATGAGAAACGACTGATTAACTTTGTTAAGCCTAATTAGCTGGGGGAACAGTTAGGGAATACCAGAGCTTTGCTCACTCATCAATATTGACAGACAGGTTAGAAGCAGGCAGACTTCAAAGGAATGACTTGAGGGTGTGGACAAGTTGTGTCAAATTACAAGAGAGCAACCAGGATAATGTTGATGGTGTAATCTGTTTGTAGAGTGTTAACAACTGTTTTTAGCCAGCTGAGAACATGTATGGGTCATGTCCAAACAGAACCATGCCAGTCCTTCTTAACTTTGATAGCTGTGCTGTATTGGACTGGAATACAATATGACAGAGGGTTTAGTAGCCCCATTGTTATTCATGTCCAATGCTATAAACAGGTCAGGGAGATCCTGCTCTCTAAAATGGAGGTAAAAAATGCTGTTTTTGTCCAATAACTTTTGATTCCTTCTCTTAACCAATGCTCCAAAACTTCAGGCACATTATTCCATCTTATTGTTCCATGTCCTAAATTAATTTGTGATTTGGAGAATCAGTCAATGTTGTTTCAGTAGTGCAACAGATATTTCACCTATTGTTATGAAAATTAGATCTAGATAATTTATGTCACTGCGCCTTGAGAGGATTTTGCTGAATTCAAAAACTGATTTATAGAGCAAAAATTTTACCTCCATTTTAGAGAGAGCGGGATCGCCCTAACCTGATAAAATGCTGTACCCTTAACTTGGGTGATTTGACGCATGGAGGTGAATAGGGGCAAAAAAAAAAATCAAAAAGTGTTCAAAAGTTGATTCTCTGAAATGTTATAAGTTGTAATATGGTACATGTCATTTACATAACCTCAGTCAGTCGGGCTCCAGTTTCATTGCACATAAACGTCTGCTTGAATAAATTTCCCATGGGGCATATTTCAGCCACATTTTATCATGTTCAAGTTGATCATAATATTGAAGCCATTAGAGTCTCAGTTTTAAAGTGCAACAAATTATATCCATATTTAGAGGGTGGGTCCAACTTGAGCCTTGGGGAAATTCGTCTCTGGGAAAACAAAACATTTCCATGGCGGACGCTTATTTAAGGTGATTGTCATTAATTCTCAAAATCAGTGCCACATGTCTGTAAGTAAACACCAGTATCTGAAGGCTTGCAGAATATTTAAAACATTCTTTTTCTTCAAATCTACCAATGCAAGCTGAAATCTCCCCAGTGTTCTTAGATCGTTCCACCCTGAAGCATATTTGAAAAAATTGTGAGTACATTGAAGTTTGTGTCAATGAGATCTATTGAAATCTCTCAAGAACACTTGTGTACATGTATTTTTGAGCTACATCAGCTGTAGCTAGTGAAGACGAGTGGAATGTGTGTTATTATTCTTCTCACGACTTTCCTATTTTTCAAGAGCTTTACAGATTTCTTTTGAAATACTGGGTCTTGTGGTAGACTAGTCTTTGGCTGAACAAGCCACCCAGTATAATTAAAGTCTTACCTTATATCTATGATCTGGTACAATTCCAGTATAATGAGGTTGTTTCATTGTATGCCTTCATCATTCAAATCTTGGTCGTCAAATCAAATATGGTCAATGGAAAATGACTGCAAACCCACAGGTGGGCAGTTAGTATCGTGGCTTTATCATACTGGAGTTGTCTTCCCTGATTGTCAAATGAAGCCCACAGGAGGTATAAATAACATAAAAGGATTAACATGTACCATTACTGTAGATCATGCCTTATTGTGTGCGGGAATTATTTTTTTGCGGTTTTCCCAACAATATCTATGCCCTGGATGCATCTTTTGTGGATAGGCAATAGTCCGGGAAAAGCAAATGTAAATGTTGTCGTCTTCCACAGTGTAAATATGATTTAATCTGTAACTTATCTGATGCAACTTCACAGTGAGATCTCTGTTTAAATGTATCAATCATTGGGCCCCTCTCAGATGAACCAAGCTACATGTACACATGTAGTAAAACAACTGACAGCATGTATGATTTAGGCAAGCGATACAAGTATTCAAGCCAAAAAGTTGTAATTTGTATCCCATAGACATGACAGCGGTCTGCACTAGAATCTGGTTTGTTGTTTGGATCGATGTCCTCTTGTATAATGGATATGTATCTAATATAGAATGTTTACATACCGGTGCATATAATAGATATATCATGGAATATCCAGCTTCCGGCCCAAACTAGAGTACTGTAGGACATCGTGCTTCCATTGTTATTGTATTGGATAGGTTACATGTAGCCGGTCTGTCGTTTCCCGAAGTAATAACCAGGCAGATCAATGATACAATCATTTGTATAGTCATGTCCTTTGTCGGGTTCCTCTTATTTCGGGAATACCAGGAACTTCCATTCAGTTCCATGTTATTGATCTGCTGCCCTCTCGACTTTTAATTAAAACATGTTTGAAAATGTAATAAATTTAACTTGTATGAATCTTTTGCCACAAGAATCTCAGGGAGAGGTAGAAATTATGTTATTTGTGACTGTCTGCCAGATTGTTCGAAGATCGGGCTTGGAAAGTTAGCCGTGACACGTGTTCCAACTCCTGTCACTCAGGCAGACCTCTTCGTCTATGTCAATACCACGACTAATTGTGGATCCATATTGCCAAGGATTGTGGGTAATATTGCATGACCCAAACAAAGATTTTCCAGCATCCCGCATGTGTGGCATCGCCAGGTCTGGTGAAATCAGATCTGTTTGTTCTATTGACCATATAATTGGCAATAATACATTCAAGTGCTTTGGAATGATCCCAAAGAATTACTGCTGAACCGTCTGATCGGACCGTGGAAAGTGTAGGATTATTTCTAAGGAATTGATCACAGACTGCCTTGTTCCTCCCACTGGCCAGGGTGTAAACAAGCTTAGGAGGAGATTGTGGAACATGCTTGCTGCGAAAGTTGTTAAAAGTAACTTTTTGTTCAAATAGAAGGAAGTGTCAACACAATTACTGTCTTGTATCCTTGGTGAGAAGATGGGAAGGTAGATGCATAGTTATACCAGTTCTTCCCTGGTAACTGTAATACCTAAGAAAGAAACTTGGTGATGCATCTGTAATTTGTCCTCATTAAGCGAGCAGTTTGGAGGCCATCACCAGACCTGTAGCATGCCACGTGTTTCAGAACTGTTGACAAATTCTGAGAGTTTTGCTGAATAGAAAATCTATCAATGTACATGCTCTGTACTGGCGACCTAAATTCCATGGAGAAACACCTTCGTCCTTTTGTTGTCTATCTAGAGAGTGAGAGACGGAACCTGTAAAGACAGCCTAAGAGATTAGAATGGAATCCTCTTTCTGCCTGATAGCCTCTTACTGGATCTTTCGATCTGAGAAACATTTTTCCAAATCAAAACATTGTCCTGCAACATGATCTAGATATATATAGATAAAACTTCAGAAATGGGTGAAAGACCAGGCTAAATTGAATGAATAAGTATCAAAATATGTTAGTTTTGCATTTGGAGCCATAGAATATTTATGAAATTTTGTTCCATGGAGACCATGGTTTAGCATGAGAGGATTATGGACGTTCTTTTCTTGCGCTCCCAGTGGTATGTACGGACAGGCTGGATGCAGTGACAGTCGAGCAGTAGTTTTTGTCCAACGCTGGAGGAGATTGGATTCATTAGTTGTTATAAATCACACAGCTACAGAGAGCTGATAAATCCCTGTATTGTCCAATACCATTCAAGAACAGCTTCAGGTTATAATGGATGGAAGCCATAATTTGAGATTCCTCGGTCTGGACTCTCAGACTGGAGGACTGGGCGAATATTTAAATATCGCAACTGATAGAGAACTCAGTCAAGAGCTCGTTGTTGTGGAGAGAAAACTGCTGGAGGCAGAATGGTTGAAGTACATGTACTGTGTAATCTTTTGTCCCTAAAGTTGACAAATGAGCAGAATCTGAAAACTTATAATCAAGATGAAATTATAGTCGCGTCGTTCACTCTCGCCTCGTTGATAATGTCGCTGGTACATTGTATGTCAGATACGCAACGTCAATATCCCATCTATGCAGATTTGATCGTGACATCGATATTCATGGACAAAGGAAAATGTATATGTATGTCTTTTCAAATATATAGAAATCCTACAGTGTACCATGAATTCTGGTTTGCTTCTAGAGTTGACTTAATATTTTACTCGTCAAGTTGTTCTTGTATTCATGTCTCTCTTGTGTTCCTCTTGGCTTCTTATTCTTCTCAGGAAAACAGTAATCAGTACTTGAAAAAAACAATGTAACTTCATTCTTCCTCTTGAGAATACAAGCTTTGAGAGGGAATTATTGAGGAATTAAGGGTGAAGTTTTGATAATGTTTCTTGTTTTTATTTTTATCTGGTTTCCAAGCAGACTTTATGATCTCATGATACATGTACCATATGAATTGTTCAATGGTGGCTTGTTCAAGATTATTTCCAGTAGCAACTGGTGGACCATCCAACTATGTAGATACACTGATTGACTTTCCAAGTTGAATGTCAATCTGCCAATTTGTCAATTATGTTGGACATATTGTCAAGCAGGAGTCACTTGTTTTGCTGGTTAACTAATGGGATATCCGTCACAGGTAGTGAAATGGGATATCTGTAATAGATAGTTAGATGGACTGGTAGGTCTGTTGTGGTGATATTGATGGCTCTATACATTGCAGTCTGATCACATTCTAGTGAAACCTGGGAAGGCTAATGGCTGAATGGTTGACTGACAGGCAAGCATCCAGAGAATTAAATGATTACAACTGTAGTCCCTGTAATGAGCTTTATAATACTGGCGGATCTTAAATTCTCGTTGGCCCCTTGTATTTAATTTCAAAAACCTTTTTTAATCGGTTCAGTTGGACATGCCATGTTTTTTTAATTCATCTCACCTTCACGTGAATGTAGGATTCAGTGATCATCATAATGTGCTGTATGATTTCCTGAAACATTGGTTTTGAATAGAATGATCCCATTACTGAGTGATCTGATAATTATCTCCTTACTTGTAGCTACCATTTATTGCATATAACCAAACTTATCTCCTCTAGGCTGTTAAAAAAATTCTCTTTTTCGAGGTTTTTGTTGTTGTTTACTGTGTATGTTTAAGGTTGTATCACAGGTTCAGTTGAACTCTTGTTATGTCGCCCATAGACTGATAGAGAGGTCTGCACTTCACTCTTGTTTGTTGTTTGGATCAATGCCCTGTTGTGTAATGGATTGTATCTAATATAGAATATTTACATACTGGTACATATAACGTAATCATGGAATATCCAGCTTCCGGCCCAAACTAGAGTACTCAAGGACATAGTGCTTCTGTTGTTGTTGTATTCGATAGGTTACATGTAGCCGGGTCTGTCATTTCCTGAAGTAGCCCGGGAAATCAATGATACAATCATTTGTACAGTCATGTCCTTTGTCGGGTTCCTGATATTTTGGGAATAGCAGGAACTTCCCTTCAGTCCCTTGTTATTGATCTAATGCCCTCTCCACTTTTAATTAAAACATGTTTGAAAATGTAATAAATTTAACTTGTATGAATCTTTTGTGGTCAGATTCTCAGGAAGCAGTAGAAATTATATGTTATTTATGACCGTCTGCCAAATCATGCAGAGATTCAACTCATGTAACTCACGCAGACCCCTTCGTCTATGTCAATACCGCAACTAATTCTGGATCCATATTGCCAAGGATTGTGGGTAATATTGCATGACCGAAACAAGGGTTTCCAGCATCCCGCTTCTGTGGCATTGCCAGGTCTGGTGAAAGCAGAGCTGCTTGTTCTATTAACCATATAATTGGCAATAGTACATTCAAGTGCTTTGGAATGATCCCAAAAAATTACTGCTGAACCGTTGGATCGGACGGTGGAAAGTGCAGTATTATTTCTAAGGAAATGATCACAGCCTGATTCGTTCCTCTCGCTGGCCAGGGTGTAAACAAGCTCAGGAGGGAGGTTGTAGAACATGTACAGCTTGCTGTGAAAGTTGTTAAAAGTAACTTTTTGTTCAAATAGAAGGAAATGTCAACACAATCACTCTGTCTTGTATCGCGGGTGAGAAGATGGTAAGGTTGCATAGTTATACCAGTTCATCGCTGGTAACTACTGGCTACCTATGAAAGAAACTTCGTGATTATATGTGTAATTTGTCCTCATTAACTCTTTCCCCCTTAGACTTGCGGGGAATTTTCTCTCTCTGATCCATAATAGATTTGTAATGGCGTAGGTCTTTAACCCATGGAGACATTTCAATTTTCATACTTCTCCCGTGATGTAAAATATCCCGTTTTATGTCCCATGTCATGTGGAGAAATATTTACCAATGGTCTTCCACAGACCCATTCTACGTAATTTGTTCACGTTTTATACCAATATCAGCAACATTTATTCTAAAAATTAGTAATCTTGCGAGAAAATGTGTTGTGTCTGCTTTCCGTCTGTTGGAAATCACGAAAAAGGCGAAGAAATTGTTGCATTTTAGTCACGTTTTGCAGCGTTCTGTTGTTGTTGTTTCGCTGCAATTCCTATGTTATTCTATACCATTGTAAAGCTAATTCTCCCTAGATTCGGGATTTTACAGAGACATAACGATATGGCAGGTTTTGAACGAGATAAAACTGAAAAAGTCCCATATACTTCCCGGAAGCAGAATGACGACGATAATAAATATTCATAAGGTGAAAAAAAACAGCTCACTAATTGGCCAAGGTTGAGCGAGGCCCGGCGTCATTGGAGGAAGAGGTCACGTGGTGACGCAGTCGCTATGGTCACTGTCGGACAAAAGACCGGCTGGGAAAGAATGGCGGATAAGACATTTATGGCGAAGAAAACAGATCGTGGGAAAATATGTAAAATAAACTCAGATGGGCAGATTTGACGAGCTAGTCATCAAGGTTAGATACTTTGGTAGTTTATGCTCGCGTTACGTGAAATATTCAGGAATTTGGAAGCAGATTTTACTATTTTTCGAACGTTTATCTTAGAGCATACCAAACTCATTTGGTGTTGAATCTCGCATTTTCCGTCAATTATTTTTCTTCCTCTCCTGATTTCATTTTACCCGTATTACAAAACAAACCAACCGTATACAAGTCAGATTTATTTAAATTTTGGCTTTCTGAAAATGTATAGTTTTAATTATGTTTTATTCAAAGTAAACGCGAAAAAATTGCAAAGTAATCCATCACATGGGACCTCAGTGACACGTCAAAATCCGTCTTCATGGGTTAGGCGAACATCCATCAAAACACGCTTACATGGGGATCGACACAAGCCGTCAAAACCCGCTTATATGGGGGAAAGAGTTAAGCGAGTACTTTGAAGGCCAAAGCCAGACATGTATCGTGCCCAGTTACAGAACTATTGACAAATTCTGAGAATTGCACTGAATAGAGAATCCATCAATGCACATGCTTTATGCTGTGGGTGAGCTAAATTCTTTGGAGAAACATCTTTGTACTTTTGTTGTCTATCTAGAGAGAGACGGAGCCTGTAAAGACAGCCTAAGAGGTTAGGATGGACTCCTCTTTCTGTCCGATAGCCTCTCACTGGATCTTACGATCTGAGAAACATTCCTCCACATCAAAACATTGTCCTGCAACATTATCTAGATACAAGTAGATAAAAGTTCACAAATTATGAGTGAAAGACCTGCTGAATTGAACGAATAAGAAACGAAATAGGCTAGTTTGGCATTTGGAACCGTAGAATATTGATAAAATTTCATTCCATGGATACCATGGTTTAGCATGAGAGGATTATGGACGTTCTTTTCTTGTGGTCCCAGTGGTATGTACGGATGAGCTTGCCGCATCGTCTGTGGGGAAGTAGTTTTTGTCCAACGCTGGACTCATTAGATGTTATAGATCACACAGTTGTAGAGAGCTGATAAATCCCTGTATTGTCCCATACCGTTCAAGAACAGCTTGAGGTTATAATGGATGGAAGCCATGATTTGAAATTCCTTGGCTTGAACTCTGACTGGAGGACTGTGCGAATATGGAAATCTTGAGCTCATTGTTGTGGAGAGAAACTGCTGGAGGCAGTAATGGTTGAAGTACTGTGCAATCTTTTGTCCCTGAACTTGGCAATTGAGCAGAATCTGAAAACTTATAATCAAAACAAAATTATAGTCAGGTTGTTCAATCTCATCACGTTAATGCCGCTGGTATGTCAGATACGCGACGTCAATATCTCATACATGTACATTTGATCGTGACATGGATAATCCTTGATAAAGAAAATTGTACGTGTTCTCAGAAAAAAAAAATCTTAGAGTGTACGGTGAATTTAGGTTTGCTTCTGGAGTTGACTTAATATTTGCTCGTTAAGTTTTGTATGATGTCTCTGGTGTGTTTCTCTTAGCTTCTTAATCTTCTCAGGAAAACAGTAACAGTACATGTAAACTGAGGCGTAACGTCACTGTGCCTCTTCTGAGTACAGGCTGTTAGAGGAAATTATTGAGGAATTGAAGTTGGAGCTTTGATTAGTGTTTCTCCTTTTCATTTGCATTCAATCTTGTTTCCAAGCAGACTTTATAATCTCATCATGGTACATATATGGAATTTCCTATGGTTGCTTCTTCAAGATTATTTCCGGTTGCAACTGGTGGATGATCCAACTATGTAGGTACAGTTTTTAACTTTCCAAGTTGAATGTCAATCTGCCAATTTGTCAATTAATATGTTGAACATATTATCAAGCAGGAGTCACTTGTTTTTCCGGTTAACTGATGGGATATCCATCACGTGTAGTGAAATGGGATATCTGTAACGGGTAGTTAGATGGACTGGTAGGTCTGTTGTCATGATATCGATGGCTCTTTACATCACAGTCTGGCAACATTCTAGTGAACTCTGCAAAGGATGATGGGAGAAAGAATGACTGACAGGCAAGCATCTAGAGAATTAGGTGATTACAACTGTAGTCCCCGTAACGAGCTCTATGATTCTGTTGGGTGTTAAATCCTCATTGGCCCCTTGTATTTGATTTTGAAGACAGTTTCCAATCAGGTCAGTTGGACATGCAGTAATTTTAATTCATCTCATCTTCACTTGCCTTTGCAGGATAGGGCATGATGTCCTGAAACCCTCGATCATCATAATGTGCTGTATGATTTCCTGAAACCCTCGATCATCATAATGTGCTGTATGATTTCCTGAAACCCTCGATCATCATAATGTGCTGTATGATTTCCTGAAACCCTCGATCATCATAATGTGCTGTATGATTTCCTGAAACCCTCGATCATCATAATGTGCTGTATGATTTCCTGAAACATTTTTGATCAGCTGATATTATGATTATCTCCTCACATGTAGCTTCCCTTTATTGTACCTAACCATATGTATCTCCTCTAGGCCATTTTCCACCTTCCTGTTCGAGGTTTAGCTGGCATGTTGTTGTATACTGTTTATGTTTGTAAACGGGTGTATCACAGATTCAGTTGAACTCTTGTTATTGTAGCCCATAGACTGATAGAGAGGTTTGCACTCAAATTAATTGGTGTTTGTTGTTTGGATCGATGTATTCTTGTATAATGGATATATATCTAATATATAGAATGTTTACATACTGGTGCATTTGAAATCATGGAATATCCAGCTTCCGGCCCAATTAAAGTAGAGTACTCAAGGACATGGTGCTTGCATTGTTATTGTATTCGATAGGTTACATGTACCCGGGTCTGTCGTTTCCCGAAGTAACCAGGCAGATCAATGATACAATCATTTGTATAGTCATGTCCTTTGTCGGCTTCCTGTTATTTCGGGAATACCAGGAACTTCCCTTCAGTCCCTTATTGATCTACTGCCCTCTCGACTTTTAATTAAAACATCGAAAATGTAATAAATTTAACTTGTATGAATCTTTTGTGATCATGTCTAAGAGAGGGGTAGAAATATGTTGTTTGTGACCATCTGCCAGATCGTGCCGAGATCGGTCTTGGAAAGTTGGCCGTGACACATGTTCGACTCGTGTAACTCTCGCAGACTCCTTCGTCTACATGTATGTCAATACCACGACTAAATCTGGATCCGAATTGCCAAGAGTTGTGGGTAGTATTGCATGACCGAAACAAGGGTTTCCAGCATCCCATTTGTGTGGCATTGCCAGACCTGGTGAAAGCAGAGCTGCTTGTTCTATTGACCATATAATTGGCAATAATACGTTCAAGTGCTTTGGAATGATCCCAAGGAATTACTGCTGAACCGTCTGATCGGACCCTGGAAAGTGTAGGATTATTCCAAGGAATTGATCACAGCCTGCTTCGGTCCTCACACTGCCCAGGGTGTAAACAAGCTTAGGAGGGAGATTGTAGAACATGCTTGCTGCCAAAGTTGTTAAAAGTAACTTTTTGTTCAGATAGAAGTGTCAACACAATTAGTCTGTCTTGTATCCCTGGTGAGAAGATGGTAAGGTTGCATAGTTATACCAGTTCATCGCTGGTAACTATTGGCTACCTAAGAAAGAAACTTGGTGATTATATGTGTAATTTGTCCTCATTGGGCGAGTATTTTGGTGGCAAAGGCCAGACGTGTATCTTGCCAGGTTTCAGAACTATTGACAAATTCCGAGAATTGTGCTGAATAGAGAATCTATCAATGCATATGGTTTATGCTGAAGGGCAAGCTGAATTCTATGGGGAAATATCTCCGTCCTTTTGTTGACCATCAAGAGATTAGGACGGAATCCTCTTTCTGCCTGATAGCCTCTCACTGGATTTTACCACTGAGAAACATTCCTCCACATCAAAACATTGTCCTGCAACATGATCGAGATACATCTAGATAAATTCACAAATGGGTGAAAGACCTGGCTATAAATTAAACGAATAAGTTTTTGGAACCATAAAATATTTCTAAAATTTCATTCCATGGAGACCATGGTTTAGCATGACAGCTAGGATTATGGACGTTCTTTGTTTGTGGTCCCAGTTGTATGGTGGGCTGGTCGCATCGTCTGTCGTGCAGTAGTTTTTATCCAACACTAGTAGAGATTGGTCTCATTAGTTGTTATAAATCACACAGTTGCAGAGAGCTGATAATCCTTGTATTGTCCAATATCGTTCAAGAACGGCTTCAGGGTATAATGGATGGAAGCCATAATTTGAGATTCCTCTACCTGGACTCTCAGACTAGAGGACTGGGCAAATATGAAATCTTGAGCTCGTTGTTGTGGAGAGAAGACTGCTGGAGGCAGTAATGGTTGAAGTACTGTGTAATCTTGTGTCCCTGAACTTGGCAAATGAGCAGAATCTGAAAACTTATAATCAAAACAATCATTTGTATAGTCATGTCATTTGTTGGCTTCCTGTTATTTCGGAATACCAGGAACTTCCATTCAGTCCTTCGTTATTGATCTAATGCCCGCTCGACTTTTAATGTGCTGGCATTAGATCAATGTCCGCACAAATGTAATAAATTTACCTTGTATGCATCTTTTGTGGTCCGAGTCTCGGAGAGAGATAGAAATTAAAAGTTATTTGTGACCGTCTGCCAGATCGTGCGGAGATCAGGCTTGGGAAGTTGGCCATGACACATGTTCAACTCATGTAACTCTCGCAGACTCCTTTGTCTATGTCAATATGACGACTAATTCTGGATCTGTATTGCCAAGAATTGTGGATAATATTGCATGACCGAAACAAGGGTTTCCAGCATCACGCTTGTGTGGCATCACCAGGCCTGGTGGAAGCAGAGCTGTTTGTTCTATTGACCATATAATTGGCATTAATACATTCAAGTGCTTTGGAATGATCCCAAATAATTACTTCTGAACCGTCTGATCGGACTGTGGAAAGTGTAGGATTATTCCAAGGAATTGATCACAGCCTGCTTCGGCCCTCGCACTGCCCAGGGTGTAAACAAGCTTAAGAGGGAGATTGTGAAACATGCTTGCTGTGAAAGTTGTTAAAAGTAGTTTTTTGTTCAAATAGAAGGAAGTGTCAACACAATTACTCTGTCTTGTATCGTGGGTGAGAAGATGGGAAGGTTGCCGAGTTATACCAGTTCATCGCTTGTAACTATTGACTACCTAGAAACTTGGTGATTATATATGTGTGATTTGTCCTCATTAAGCGAGTACTTTGGAGACCAAGGCCAGACATGTATCATGCCCAGTTACAGAACTATTGACAAATTCTGAGAATTGTGCTGAATCGAGAATCTATCAATGCACAGGGTTTATGCTGTGGGTGAGCTGAATTCGATGGGGAAATATCTGCATCCTTTTGTTGACCATCAAGAGAGAGACGGAGCCTGTAAAGACAGCCTAAGAGATTAGGACGGAATCCTCTTTCTGCCTGATGGCCTCTCACTGGATTTTACCATCTGAGAAACATTGCTCCACATCAAATCATTGTCCTGCAACATGATCTAAATACATGTAGATAAATTCACAAATGGGTGAAAGACCTGGCTATAAATTAAACGAATAAGTTTTTGAAACCATAAAATATTTATAAAATTTGATTCCATGGAGACCATGGTGTAGCATGACAGCTAGGATTATGGACGTTCTTTGCTTGTGGTCCCAGTGGTATGGTGGACTGGTCGAATCGTCTGTCGAGCAGTAGTTTTTGTCCAACACTAGTAGAGGTTGGTCTCATTAGTTGTTATAAATCACACATTTGCAGAGAGCTGATAGTCCCTGTATTGTCCAATATCGTTCAAGAACGGCTTCAGGGTATAATGGATGGAAGCCATAATTTGAGATTCCTCTACCTGGACTCTCAGACTAGAGGACTGAGCGAATATGGAATCTGGAGCTGGTTGTGGGGAGAAAACTGCTGGAGGCAGTAATGATTAAGTGCTGTGCAATCTTGTGTCCCTGAACTTGGCAAATGAGCAGAATCTGAAAACTTATAATCAAAACAATCATTTGTATACATGTAGTCATGTCATTTGTTGGCTTCCTGTTATTTCGGAATACCAGGAACTTCCATTCAGTCCTTCGTTATTGATCTAATGCCCTCTCGACTTTTAATTAAAATGTAATAAATTTACCTTCCTTGTATGCATCTTTTGTGATCATGTCTAAGAGAGAGGTAGAAATAACGTTGTTTGTGACTGTCTGCCAGATCTTGCCGAGATTGGGCTTGGAAAGTTAGCTGTGACACGTGTTCAACTCCTGTAACTCACACAGACCCTTTCCTCTATGTCAATACCACGACTAATTTCTGGATCCATATTGCTAAGGATTGTGGGTAATATTGCATGACCAAAACAAAGATTTTCCAGCATCCAGCATGTGTGGCATCGCCAGGTCTGGTGAAATCAGATCTGTTTGTTCTATTGACCATATAATTGGCAATAATACATGTACATTCAACTGCTTTGGAATGATCCCAAAATAGTACTGATCGGATTGTGGAAAGTGTACATGTAGGATTATTTCTAAGGAATTGATCACAGCCTGCTTCGTTCCTCCCACTGCCCAGGGTGTAAACAAGCTCAGGAGGGAGGTTGTAGAACAAGTTATTAAAAGTAACTTTTTGTTCAAATAGAAAGAAGTGTCAACACAATTAGTCTGTCTTGTATCCCGGGCGAAAAGATGGGAAGGTTGAATACTTACAGTACGATTACCAGTTTATCGCTGGTACAGTAACTACTGGCTACCTAAGAAAGAAATGTGATTATATGTGTAATTTGTTCTCATTATTTGAGCATTTTGGAGACCATGGTCAGACATGTATCTTGTCAGGTTTCAGAACTATTGACAAATTCCGAGAATTGTGCTGAATAGAGAATCTATCAATGCATATCGTTTATGCTGAAGGGCCAGCTGAATTCTATGGAGAAATATCTCTGTCCTTTTGTTGTCCATCTGGAGAGAGACGGAGCCTGTAAAGACAGCCCAAGAGATTAGGATGGAATCCTCTTTCTGCCTGATAGCCTCTCACTGGATCTTACGTTCTGAGAAACATTCCTCCGCATGAAAACATTGCCCTACAACATGATCTAGATGCATACACATACAAGTTCACAAATGGGTGAAAGACCTGACTGAATTGATCAAATAAGAACCGAAATAGATTAGTTTCACATTTGGAACCATAGAATATTTATTAATTTCATTCCATGGAGACCATGGTTTAGCATGAAAGGATTATGAACATTCTTTTCTTGTGGTCCCAGTGGAACGGGTGGGCTTACTGCAACGTCTGTCGGGAAGTAGTTTTTGTCCAACTCTAGAAGAGATTGGTCTCATTAGTTGTTATAAATCACACAGTTACAGAGAGCTGATAAATCCCTGTATTGTCCAATACAGTTCAAGAACAGCTTCAAATATGGAAGTGCCATTCCTCGGCCTGGACTCTCAGACTGGAGGACTGGACGAATATTTAAATCTCGCAACTGATAGAGAGCTTCGTCAAGAGCTTGTTGTTGTGAAGAGAAAACTGCTGGAGGCAGTAATGGTTGAAGTACTGAGCAATCTTTTGTCTCTGAAGTTGACAAATAAGCAGAATGTGAAGACTTATAATCAAAACGAAATTATAGTTGGGTCATTCAATCTTGTTCAGTTGATAATGCTGCTGGTACAATGTATGTCAGATACACGACGTCAATATCTCATACATGTAGATTTGATCGTAACATGGATAATCATCAATAAAGAAAATTGTACGTCTTCTCAGATAAAGAAATCCTACAGTGTACGGTGAATTTAGGTTTGCTTTTAGCATTGACTTAACATTTGCTCATTAAATTGTTCTTGTATGATGTCTCTCTTGTTTTTTATCCTCAAGAAAATAGTAACGCAGGTAAAGTAACTGACCCCTTGTAACTTGATTGTGTCCCTTGAGAATACAGTCTTTGAGTTGAATTATTTTGGAATTGAGAGTGGAGTGCCTTCCTCCTTGCAGTTTACACTATTTTTTCAAAATCATTATTTGCATTCAATGTTCTTTCCACGCAAACTATATCTAATGATATGATATTGGAGGCGTAATGGACACTTGTTCAAGA
The DNA here is from genome assembly GCA_036873755.1 of Hanleya hanleyi. Lineage (NCBI taxonomy): Eukaryota > Metazoa > Mollusca > Polyplacophora > Lepidopleurida > Hanleyidae > Hanleya > Hanleya hanleyi. Next base: position 26,101 of record JAVTVY010006031.1, read on the forward strand.
TTATTTCCAGTAGCAACTGGTGGACAGTCCAACTAGGTACATGTATTGTATGTACAGTGTTTGTCTTTCCAAGTTGAAAGTCAATCCGTCAATTTGTCAATTGTGTTTGACATATTGTCAAGCAGGAGTCACTTGTTTTTCTGGTTAACTAATGGGATATCCACCACAGGTAGTGAAATGGGATATCTGTAACAGATAGTTAGATGGACTGGTAGGTCTGTTGTGGTGATATTGATGGCTCTATACATTACAGCCTGATGACATTCTAGTAAATCCTGGGAAGGCTAATGGGAGAATGGTTGAATGACAGGCAAGCATCCAGAGAATTAAATGATTACAACTGTAGTCCCTGTGATGAGCTTTATAATATTGGCGGGTCTTAAATTCTCGTTGGCCCCTTGTATTTAATTTCGAAAACATTTTCTAATCGGCTCAGTTGGACATGCCATGCTTTTAATTCATCTCGCCTTCACGTGAATGTAGGATCCAGTGATCATCATAATGTGCTGTATGATTTCCTGAAACATTGGTTTTGAATAGAATGATCCCATTACTGAGTGATCTGATGGTTATCTCCTTACTTGTAGCTACCATTTATTACATAGATAACCAAACTTATCTCCTCTAGGCTGTTAAAAAAATTCTCCTTTTCGAAGTTTTTGTTGTTGTCTACTGTGTATGTTTAAGGTTGTATCACAGGTTCAGTTGAACTCTTGTTATGTCACCCGTAGACGGATAGAGAGGTCTGCACTTCACTCTTGTTTGTTGTTTGGATCGATGCCCTGTTGTGTAATGGATTGTATCTAATATAGAATGTTTACATATTTGTACATATAATGTAATCATGGAATATCCAGCTTCCGGCCCGAACTAGAGTACTCGAGGACATAGTGCTTCTGTTGTTGTTGTATTCGATAGGTTACATGTAGCCGGGTCTGTCATTTCCTGAAGTAGCCCGGGAAATCAATGATACAATCATTTGTACAGTCATGTCCTTTGTCGGGTTCCTGATATTTTGGGAATACCACCCTTACTGCTTTGAGGTGTACTTGAGGTGTACTTGAGGTGTAGTTGAGGTGTACCTGTGAGGTGTACCCTCAGATATTATGAGGTGTATTTGAGGAGTAGATGAGGTGTAGTTGAGGAGTAGATGAGGTGTAGTTGAGGAGTATCGAAATATGCAAATTAGTACACCTCAGTGAGGTGTACACCTCAGGTGAGGTGTACCCCTCAGGTGAGGTGTACCCCTCAGGTGAGGTGTACCCCTCAGGGGAGGTGTACCCCTCAGGGGAGGTGTACCCCTCAGGGGAGGTGTACCCCTCAGGTGAGGTGTACCCCTCAGGTGAGGTACTAACTGAGGTGTACTTGAGGCATATCCAATTTTGAAAAATGTATTCATACCTCCATTGAAAATAGGTACCAGGCATATTTGTATTCTCATTTTTTAGTGAACACCGCTCAGTAGATTGATCCCCATCCTCCTCCTACAATAACTTTGCTGCACCATTTTTCGCTACAAAGCCTACAACTAACATATGAGCAGCCAAACTTGAAAGTAGGGGAAGGTGACCGTGTATGTTGGAAAATGGTAGCACCACACTTATAAAGGAGCTTCAACATTGGCTCACAAGTGCCCCAATTGCCACACAGAGGATTCCAATGCAAAAGCATACAAGGAACCAATGTATTTGGGAAGTGACAGTTAACATATCCATTTTGGAAATATATCTGGATGGTTGACAACATATCCACAGGTGCCAAAGTTTGCATGAGATTAACAATAGTTTCTCTGTAAATTATACAACAGTGCCCATTAACTGATTGCTATGATAATTTGAAGAGAAGAATGTTACAGCAGGTTTTAGTTTGATGTATTAGTGTCCTGGTGTCAAAATAATAATAAAAATAAAATAAAAAGTTGAGTTTACATAACATTTTTCATGTTGTTTAGAAGTTCAGGAGGTGTACTTGAGGTGTACGTAGGTAATTTAAAAGTGAGGTACATGTTTTTTTGACAAAGTCAACGAGGTGTACTTGAGGTGTAGGTAATTTAAAGTAACATTCATGCCAGAATGATGATCCAGCATAGACATGTAAAGAAAAAATTAAATTTAATGCCATGTTCAGCAATATTTTGTCTATTTAGCGAGTATGTATATTTTTTATCATTTAGAAAGTGATCATAACAGTATTTTCATTATTTTGGGATACAAAACGAGTAATTAGCGAGTATGAATAAAAGATTGTGCTGGCAATTATTTACAATAAGTGGATGGTATATTATGCTCAAATTCATGACAAACCTTTCCACCAAGTCCACCATATATCTTGGGTGTAGGTGGATAACTGTATCTTATGTTCATGCCAAGCTTGTTACGGTGGAGTGTAGAAAATACTTGAGATGTAGATAAATTATGAGGTAGAAGTACATACTTGTATACTTTTGTACATGCATATTTTAGCAAAGTCCATGAGATGTACTTGAGGTGTAGGTAAATTACAAGTATATATTTTGACAAAGTTTATGAGGTATCACTCACTGTTAATTATTATTTGTTAATTAAACAAGGGCTGTATACTTATTTCAAACTGTCAGACTGAATTGGTGTATGTTACAATAGAATATTAGACTAAGGCAGGAACATCCAACTGAGACATAGAGTTAAAAAGTATTAAGAAAATAATTAAAGAAGAGCTCCAGCTGAGAATGTATATGCAGGTGACACAAGAAATAGCAGAAGTAGATTTTATGTATTGTAAACTGGAAAACAAGGTATGACCTGTCAAGTGGTTCTTTTATTCATAGAGGGTGTATGAGATTTACAGTTAGCCAACCCATTTATTGATTTATTCCTACGAAGTAGGCTACAGATCGCAAATTGTCCGGTAATGAGTGAGTGAGTCAGTCCATCCGAATCCTTTCGTCGGCAAAATAAGGAGAACCGTTGACATTAGAACCTTGATTTTTGGCATGAACGTGCATTAGGGCATTGTTACCAGCAAGTTCTGACCTGAAATAATTCTGATTAAAATTAGATTTATAATTAACACTTCAGTATATTGTTATAAATGCATACCATCCATGTGGCCTTTAACAGTATCATGTTCCTTTTATGACCATGAAGCCATGGGACCTCCTTATCAGTGGATTTAAAAGTCATTAAGGCTTGTCCTTGGAACAAACACAGAGAGGCTCCATCCCAGCCTTGTGGTTTTTAACAGTGATTTATATCCAAGCCCACTGAGATAAGGCCGGTTTCTACTCTGCTGCTTGTCACATCAAGTTACAGTGGTCAGTGTCCTGTATAGCAGATATAGTATATTATTGCATGCCTGTCCACTACCCTGGAACATTTCCTAGCTTAGACATTAAACAGCCCCATAAACTTGCCATCAAATGGGATAAGGCTGGGAGTACAAGGATGTGCGGTGTATTTTCTGTGGACTGTGTAGGCTGTACAGTCTGAATGAAGACAGCCTAGCAGAATTAGTTAAAGCTAGGTGGTTTAACGTTTATCAATGAAGAAAATCATCGATCAACCGCCATAGAATATAATGTGAAACAAGAAAACCGCAATAGTACATTCATCAGATTGCCAATGCCCAAAATGTGTTGTCTCATATATCTAGATAACAACGTGATGTAGAGACGCTATTTATTCGTCTTTGTACCGTTTATGCTCAGGAGAATGACATAGAATCATTATTATCTTGTGCATAGAAGGTGTTGGTCTTGAGTTGAACTACCGTAAACTACATAAATGCTACCTTTCTACTATAGTACTATATATAAAAATTTGTTGTATTGTTGGGAAAATAATGTGATTCAAAAAGTTGTTTTGATCCTGTACAAGGGCACTGAAAACCATTAAAGAGATGTAAATGTATTTTAACACGTAAAGCTTGAAATCTACTGAACCTATATTATTCAATCTGTTTCCTTTAATTAAAAAATTGTAAAATTAAATCGGCGAGTGTTATTTATTTTGGAATAAAGGCGCATTAGGAGACTGTTACCAACAAGTTCTGAGCTGACCAACTTTTGATGAAAATTTCTGGTGATTTTTGATGAAAATCACTGGCGATTCTGACTTGGACGGTGCCCATCTTAATATAGGCAGGATTTCAACTGGGGGTGGGGATTTCCAAGAGTTCAGTTCGCGTTCGAGTCCTAATGCCTACTGTACTTCGTAGGTCCTGTGACGTTAGTCACACTGCCATGTTTTAAAATATAGCGCTTAAATGAACTAAGAAATGTACTTTAAAATATAAATAAAACATTTAGTTGATCATGTTGATGGGCAGTGAAATCTGTATGGGAAGCCAAGGTAAACTTGAGGTGTACAAAAATTACAAGTATATTTTGACAGTCCCAGAGGTGTACTTGAGGTACATGCATAGTTTGGCAAAGTCCATAAGGTGTACTTGAGGTGTAGTATATAACATATCTATTTTTGACAAAGTCCATGAGGTGTACTTGAGGTGTAGGTAGATTACACGTATATTTTGACAAAGTTCCAGAGGTGTACTTGAGGTACATGCATATTTTGGCAAAGTTCATAAGGTGTACTTGAGGTGTAGGTAAATTACAAAAATATTTTTTCAAAGTCCATGAGGTGTACTTGAGGTGTATACACCTTGAAAAAGAAAATGAGGTGTACACCTCAGGTACACCTCAACTACACCTCAAGTTAAGGTGTACACCTCAGGTACACCTTGACTACACCTCAACTTGAGGTGTACACCTCAAGTCTGTAAGGGCAGGAACTTCCCTTCAGTCCCTTGTTATTGATCTAATGCGCTCTCCACTTTTAATTAAAACATGTTTGAAAATGTAATAAATTTAACTTGTATGAATCTTTTGTGATCAGATTCTCAGTAAGCGGTAGCAATTATATGTCATTTATGACCGTCTGCCAAATCGTGCAGAGATTCAACTCCTGTAACTCTCGCAGACCCCTTCGTCTTTAGATGTCAATACCGCAACTAATTCTGGATCCATATTGCCAAGGATTGTGGGTAATATTGCATGACCGAAACAAGGGTTTCCAGCATCCCGCTTCTGTGGCATTGCCAGGTCTGGTGAAAGCAGAGCTGCTTGTTCTATTAACCATATAATTGGCAATAATACATTCAAGTGCTTTGGAATGAACCCAAAAATTACTGCTGAACTGTCTGATCGGACTGTGAAAAGTGTAGTATTATTTCTAAGGAATTGATCACAGCCTGCTTCGTTCCTCCCACTGCCCAGGGCGTAAACAAGCTTAGGAGGGAGATTGTAGAACATGCTTGCTGTGAAAGTTGTTAAAAGTAACTTTTTGTTCAAATAGGAAAAAGTGTCAACACACATTTAGTCTGTCTTGTATCCCGGGCGAGAAGATGGGAAGGATGAATACTTGTACGATTACCAGTTTATCGCTGGTAACTACTGGCTACCTAAGAAAGAAACTTGGTGATTATATGTGTAATTTGTTCTCATTATGCGAGCATTTTGGGGACCATGGCCAGACATGTATCTTGCCAGGTTTCAGAACTATTGACAAATTCTGAGAATTGTGCTGAATGGAGAATCTATCAATGCATATGGTTTATGCTGAAGGGCTAGCTGAATTCTATGCAGTCTCTTCGATGAGCAGATTAAGGGCGAGTTGTAAATCACTCTCCTGAAATGCTTTGGGGGAGCTGTCGCTCTCCTTGTCAATTGCTTGCCCAAAACACTACTGGGAGAGCTATCGCTCTGCTGGGACGAACTTTTTTTTTCAAATTTTCTGTTCAACTATTACTAGTATAATTTAAATGGAATATATTTATCAGTTTTATGTAATTTTCAGTTTTTTAATTAATTTCTAATGTACATGTATGTAAATTATTCTAAATATTTTCAACTTGGTATATACTATTTTTCGTCTGCTTCGCAATGATGGCATTGTTTATTTTAGAATATACAATTCAATTCAAATCTATTTACCGGGTTCATCTTTCTCGGACCCAGAATGAACAAGAATGGATATTCCATGGACCTTCCCTTCAAGGTGCCTCAAGATATTACTCTTCGTTACGGAATTGGTACTACCCTCTACATAGCTGTCAAATGCTTTTTTGGCCGCCCCGCGGAGATTAGGATGTCCGGAGATCTTGTCTTTATACCGTGCACACAGCTTGCACCAGACGAATGTGACGTACTGCCGACCATCCCTCTCCTCGGTTGTAAAACCGATGTGTTGTTGAACGGCTGTTCCCCAGTTGTTGAAAGTTTTCAACTCCACTTTATTTCCTTTCGGAATGCCTGCCATCGCTAAAGAGACGATACAAGAAATGTTCAACAGGATTATCGCTCGAGCAAAAGATGGAAGCTGCATGTCACGTACGCCGATCTCCAGCAGCTCTCGTCGGTACAAATTGCCCGCCCAGAGAAACACGTGCTCGCTGATTTCCCTGTAACAGATGATGAACCAATGATCGTGCTCGTTGTGTCTTAATAAGCCAATCACGCATCACTTTGCAAAAGGTGTTTGGTCAGGACGTTCGCGTTATGCGCATGTCAAAAGTTAGTCAAGTTTATTTCCGCTTTCTGTTTGAGTTTTCTTCGGAGGTACTCGTTCAAAATTAAAGTTTTACGGGAGGCGATTCTATTGTTTTATGATACCATTTAGCTGGATTTCGTTACAATTATGGGCGAGTGATAAATCGGTCGCCTGGAGGTCTTTGGGCGTGTGTGGGCGCGAGCGCGAGCGATCGCTCGCCCTTCCTCGCAGAGACTGCTATGGAGAAATATCTCCGTCCTTTTGTTGTCCCATCTGAAGAGAGACAGAGCCTGTGAAGACAGCCTAAGAGATCAGGATGGAATCCTCTTTCTGTCTAATAGCCTCTCACTGGATCTTACGTTCTGAGAAACATTCCTCCACATGAAAACATTGCCCTACAACATGATCTAGGTACATGTACATGTAGATAAAGTTCACGGATTGGTGAAAGACCTGGCTGAATTGAGCGAATAAGAACCGAAATAGGTTAGTTTCACATTTGCAACCATAGAATATTTATAAAATTTCATTGCTTGGAGACCATGGTTTAGCATGAGAGGATTATGAAGGTTCCTTTCTTGTGGTATGGGTGGGCTGGCCGCGTAGTGTCGAGCAGTAGTTTTTGTCCAACACTGGAGGAGATTGGACTCATTAGTTGTTATAAATCACACAGTTACAGAGAGCTGATAAATCCCTGTATTGTGCAATACCGTTCAAGAACAGCTCCAGGATATAATGGATGGAAGCCATAATTTGAGATTCGTCGGCCTGGACCTTCAGACTGGAGGACTGGGTGAATATGGAAATCTCACAACTGATATAGAACGTCATCAAGAGCTCGTTGTTGTGGAGAGAAAACTGCTGGAGGCGGTACCGGTTGAAGTACTGTGCAATCTTTTGCCCCTGAGCTTGGCAAATGAGCAGAAGCTGAAAACTTATAATCAAGACAAAATTATAGTTGGGTCATTCAATCTTGTCCAGTTGATAATTCCGCTGGTATGTCAGATATGCGATGTCAATATCCCATCTACGTAGATTTGATTGTGACATGGATGTTCATCAATAGAGGAAACTGTATATCTTCCAAGATATATAGAAATCCTACTGTGTACAGTGAATATAGGTTTGCTTTTTGAGTTGGCTCGATATTTGGCATATTGGTTATGGAATTTACAGGATTTGCAGTAGTGGCAAATGGGCAATTCCATGGTGGCAAATGGGCAACAAATGGTTCCGTTTGTCAGCATGTCGAGTCACGTTGATAAGCGGTATCTCCTCTTACAATTTACATGAACTACATTTGTAGATCACCAATATTTGCTTAAGTTCTTCTTCTATGATGTCTTATTTTTGTTTCTCTTCGCTTCTTATTCTTCTCAGGAAAACAGTAACAGCACATGTACAATACAGCATACTTCATAGTTTCCCTTGAGAATATAGGCTTTGAGAGGGAATTATTGAGCAATTGACGGTGGAGCTTTGATTAATGTTTCTCCTTTGCACCATTCTTTTTATTATCATTATTTGCATTCGATCTTGTTTCCAAGCAGAGATAAAAATCTCTTGATACCAAATATGGAATGTTCAGCCATCACTTATTTGAGATTATTCCAGTAGCAACTGGTGGATGATCTTACTATGTGTTGGCCATGGCTCACATGCAGTATGTACCCTACCGTGTTTGACTTTCCAAGTTGAATGTCAATCCGCCAATTTGTGTATTACATGTATGTTGGAGGTATTGTCAAGCAGGAATCAGTTATTTTTCTGGTTAACTAATGGGATCCATCACAGGTGGTTAAATGGGATATCTGTAATAGATAGATAGATGCATTGGTAGGTCTTTTGTCATGATATCGATGGCTCTATATATTACATTATAGTCTGCAACATTCTAGTGAACTCTGCAAAGGCTAATTGGAGAATGGCTGACTGACAGGCAAGCACCTGGAGGATTTGATGATAACAACTGTAATGAGCTCTATACATGTAATTCTGATGGGTGTTAAATTCTCTTTGGTCCCTTGTATTTAATTTTGGAGCCATGTTTAATCGTTTCAGTTGAACATGCAGTGATTTTAATTCATCTCACCTTCACTTGCCTTTGTAGGATAAGGCATGATGTCCTGAAACCATTGATCAACATAATGCGCTGTTTGATTTCCTGAAACATTGTTTTTTTTTTAATAGAATGATCCCATTACTGATTGATCATTTGATCTGATGATTATCTCCTTACAAGTAGCTACCTTTTATTGCACATAAACTTTTTTTTATCTCATCTAGGCTATTATCTAACTTTCTCCTTTTCAGTTTTTCGCCCTGTTGTCTACTGTGTAAGTTTAAGGGCATATACAGTCATTCGTTTTTGAGGCGCACGATCGCTCGTGTGCACCATCGCTTGCGCGCACCATCGCTTGCGCGCACCATCGCTGAGAAATGTTCACAGCAAAACTACGAGATCAGCACAGTCTAACTGTTTATATATTCCAAGACACAAATCCGAACTTTTTAAGAAAAGTTTTTCATACAGTGGCTGTGTTATGTGGAACTTTTTACCGGAGGGGATTAAAGAAGCTGCAAGCCTGAATATTTTTAAATCTGTTCTTAGAAGGCATATGCTTAATTCTTAATTGTTTATAATATATTGTTTAATTCTTATATTTTTACTTATTTATTAGACAACAAACTCTATCTATATTTTTAAATAGTATCAAAAGAGTTTTATCTGTGTCTACTAGTGTATATATTATGTTCTTAATTGTATATATTATGCATGACTCGACCCTCTGGCAGAAAGGCATTAGCCTAAGAGTTTTATCGAGCATAAATAAAGCCTATTATTATTATTATTATTATTATTATTATCGCTTGCGCGCACCATCGCTCGCCTAATTTCATTTCAAGGCGCGCGATTGATCGCGCACCTAGAGAAATCCTGCCCTCCAAAAACCCAATGCCTATTTTTTGAAAATACAAGTTGATAATTCATCACGCGTCACGAAACGAAAATAGGAACTCTTATGTGTTCGGCGGTACATTCCTTGACTTTGGGGAAATACAAAATCGTAATCCTAGCAGCGAAGTCGGAGAGTCCGATCGTCGCGTTGATGTGATGTTTGAAGTATATGTTGAATATATCACCAACGACTATTCAAATATATTGTTTTCGAAAGCGCTAATATATATTCATGAATATATCCTTCTGTTCGATAAAACCTAGCGGCGAAATCATAGCTGAACCAGAAAGATTATTCCGTACTAAGATCCGAGTAAATTTTTGTTATACCCGCTGGTGTTAGCAGCCGCCATGTTTTGATTTGCGTGCGTTGCAATGAAATATTGAATATGAAGTGAAGTTTATTCTCAGAACCAAGCATATAATGGTATGAGAATCTAATACAATACAATCATAATCATATGGCGACTGTCTCAGAATCAAAACAGTTGGAGAAAACAGCAGATAAGAGTACAACAGATCAGATTAGAATGATTGTAATCCAAATAAAAGGGAACTACATGTATAATAATCAATATAACGAATGAACTTTTAATACACTGTTTGAAACAAACGTCACGATCGAAAGAATTGCTTTGAGGTATTCATTTTGCACAAGTTTTGATTTGATCTTATTATCAGACTTGGTATTCAAAAGCAAGTTGTAGTCCATAAAGAATTTCTGAAGAAAATCACTTCATATCTGACGTTTCGTCTGGAAAATGCTGTATCAAATTAACATAATGATATCGAAAAGCTCTGTAAAGTTTTGCTGCTGTGGAATTTATTTGTCATAATAGCACAAAGCATGACTGGACAGACAGTGTATACAAGGGGGCACATGTCTCTTGTATATATAACTTCAGATAATTGCAATTGGGATCTCCATGAACTTGAAAAAAAAACAAAAACATTAAATGAGGACAAAAAGGTAAGGAAGAATTTGCCGATTTATTTGCTGGAAATGGCCCAGAATGCATCTCCAGCAATCTAAGACCTCTGGGCTTCCGGGGACTAGGCGGCCCTGGGACCCCGGCCTGAAGTGCAAGGATAGTAATTTCAGGAGTGTGATCACTCGCCTAAGACATTTTAGGAGTGTGATTTATAGCACTCCTCTCATTTACAGAAACGAAAGACTGCATATATCATGGGTTCAAATGAACTATTGTTATTGTAGCCCATAGACTGATAGAGAGGTTTGCACTTGACTCTGGTTTGTTGCTTGGATCGATGTCTTCTTGTATAATGAATATGTATATAATATAGAATGTTTACATACTGGTGCATCATGGAATATCCAGCTTCTGGCCCAAACTGGAGTACGGCACTCAAGGACATCATGCTTGCATTGTTATTGTATTGGATAGGTTACATGTAACCGGGTCTGTCGTCTCCCCAAGTAGCCAGGGAGATCAATGATACAATCATTTGTATAGTCATGTCCTTTGTCAGCTTCCTGTTATTTCGGGAATACCAGGAACTTCCCTTCAGTCCCTTGTTATTGATCTACTGCACTCTCGACTTTTAATTAAAACATGTTGAAAGTGTAATAATTTTAATTTGTATGAATCTTTTGTGATCATGTCTAAGAGAGGGGTAGAAATATGTTGTTTGTGACCGTCTGCCAGATCGTGCCGAGATCGAGCTTGGAAAGTTGGCCGTGACACATGTTCAACTCATGTAACTCTCGCAGACTCCTTCGTCTATGTCAATACGACGACTAAATCTGGATCCGAATTGCCAAGAGTTGTGGGTGATATTGCATGACCGAAACAAGGGTTTCCAGCATCCCATTTATGTGACATTGCCAGACCTGGTGAAAGCAGAGCTGTTTGTTCTATTGACCATATAATTGGCAATAATACGTTCAAGTGCTTTGGAATGATCCCAAGGAATTACTGCTGAACCGTCTGATCGGACCGTGGAAAGTGTAGGATTATTCCAAGGAATTGATCACAGCCTGCTTCGTCCCTCACACTGCCCATGGTGGAAACAAGCTTAGGAAGGAGATTGTGGAACATGCTTGCTGCGAAAGTTGTTAAAAGTAACTTTTTGTTCAAATAGAAGGAAGTGTCAACACAATTACTCTGTCTTGTATCACGGTTGAGAAGATGGGAAGTTATACCGGTTCATCGCTGGTAACTATTGGCTACCTAAGAAAGAAACTTGGTGATTATATGTGTAATTTGTCCCCATTAAGCGAGTATTGTGGAGGCTGTGGCCTGACATGTACCAGGTTTCAGAACTATTGACAAATTCTGAGAATTGCGCTGAACAGAGAATCTATCATTCAATGCACATGGTTTATGCTGTCAGGCTGTGGGCGAGCTGAATTCTATGAGGAAATATCTCAGTCCTTTTGTTGACCATCAAGAGAGAGACGGAGCCTGTAAAGACAGCCTAAGAGATTAGGATGGAATCCTCTTTCTGCCTAATAGCCTCTCTCTGGATCTTGCGATCTGAGAAACATTCCTTCAAATCAAAACATTGTCCTGCAACATTATCTGGATAAAAGTTCGCAAATTATGGGTGAAAGACCTGCTCAATTGAACAAAAAAGAACCGAAATAGGTTAGTTTCACATTTGGAATCATAGAATATTTATGAAATTTCATTCCATGGAGACCATTGTTTAGCATGAGAGGATTATGGACGTTCTTGTGGTCCCTGTGGTACGTATCGGTAGGCTGGCCGCATCAACATTTGAGCAGTAGTTTTGTCCAACGCTGGAGGAGATTGGACTCATTAGTTGTTATAAATCACACAGTTGCAGAGAGCTGATAATCCCTGTATTGTCCAATACCGTTCAAGAACAGCTTCAGGATATAATGGATGGAAGCTATAATTTGAGATTCCTCGGCCTGGTCTCTCAGACTGGAGGACTGGGCGAATATGGAAATCTCGCAACTGATACAGAACTCAGTCAAGAGCTTGTTTGTGGAGAGAAAACTGCTGGAGGCAGTGATGGTTGAAGTACTGTGCAATCTTTTGCCCCTGAACTTGGCAAATGAGCAGAATCTGAAAACTTATAATCAAAACAAAATTATAGTCAGGTCGTTCAATCTCATCACGATAAATGCTGCTGGTATGTCAGATTCGCGACGTCAATATCCCATACATGTAGATTTGATCGTGACATCAATAATTATCGATAAAGAAAATTGTACGTCTTTCCAGATATATAGAAATCCTACAGTGTATGGTGAATTTAGGTTTGCTTCCAGAGTTGACTTAATATATGCTCGTTAAGTTTTGTATGATGTCTCTCGTGTTTTTCTCTTACATGTAGCTTCTTAATCTTCTCAGGAAAACAGTAACAGTTCATGTAAACTAAGGCATAACATCACAGTGCCACTTGAGAGTACAGGCTGTGAGAGGGAATTATTGAGGAATTGAAGGGTGGAGCTTTGATTAGTGTTTCTCCAAGCAGACTTTATAATCTCGTGATACATGTATGGAATTTTCAATGGTCGCTTGTCCGAGATTATTGGTGGATGATCCAACTATATATAGGTACAGTGTTTAACTTTTCAAGTTGAATGTCAGTCCACCAATTTGTCAGTTGTGTTGGACATATTGTCAAGCAGGAGTCACTTGTTTTTCCGGTTAACTAATGGGATATCCATCACGAGTAGTGAAATGGGATATCTGTAACAGGTTGTTAGATGGACTGGTACATTGTAGGGCTGTTGTCATGATATCGATGGCTCTATACATTACAGTCTGACCACATTCTAGTGAACTCTGCAAAGGATGATGGGAGAAAGAATGACTGACAGGCAAGCATCTAGAGAATTAGGCGATTACAACTGTAGTCCCCGTATTAACGAGCTCTATGATTCTGTTGGGTCTTAAATCCGCATTGTCCCCTTGTATTTGATTTTGAAGACAGTTTCCAATCAAGTCAGTTAGACATGCAGTAATTATGTCTCCCCCAACTATGTTGGGGGGAGACATCTAGTGTTTGTGATGTCTGTCTGTCTGTCTGTCTGTCTGTCTGGTTGGATGTCTGGATGTCTGGATGGATGTCTGTCCGTCCCCTTGCCTTGTCTGCAAGATATCTTGAGAACTGCTGGATGGAATTTCACCAAACTTGGATGGAAGCTTCATTGGGATAGCCCCCTCATTTGATTAGGTTTTGGTGTATGTGCGTGCATTCATCCGTGTCCGGTGTCCGTCCGTCCGTCCATCTACTTGTACATGTATATACAGGCCTTGTCTGCAAGATATCTTGAGAACTACTGGACGGAATTTCACCCCACTTGGATGGAAGCTTAGTGGGATAGCCCCCTCATTTGATTAGATTTTGGTGTGTGTGCGTGCATTCATCCATGTCCGGTGTCCGTCCGTCCGTCCATCTACTTGTACATGTATATACAGGGCTTGTCTGCAAGATATCTGGAGAACTACTGGATGGAATTTCACCAAACTTGGATGGAAGCTTCATTGGGATAGCCCC